>BJCM01110914.1:0-16236 GCA_018326385.1 Flaveria bidentis | reverse complement strand
AATGTTAAAATTTTAATTAAAAGTTTAAAATTTTCTTTGAATATAACAAAAATCAAAATTAAAAAAAAACAAAAAAAAACAAAACCGGTTTGGGCCGAACCGGTTTGGGCCCGAACCGGTTCCAAACCGACCCAAACCGGTTTGATAGGTTTGGGTTTTTAGGTTTTGAAACCGGTTTGGACCCGAACCGGTTTCGGGCCAAACCGGTTTTGACCAAATTTGACCAAACCGGTTTTGACCAAATTTGACCAAACCGGTTTCGGTTTGGGACCCGAACCGGTTTGGGCCCCCGAACCGGTTTGTACATCTCTATTAGGAATGATGACATCAGTGATCATTAACTTGATCTTTCATAGTAATAATGCTTGACTTCTGTTAATATATATCGTAAGAATCAAAGACAAACTATTCATATTTGAATGTTAAGATGCTAGTTGTTTGAATTTTGAGGTTTCCTAGTTATGTGTAATGCTTGCTTTTTAGTAGATCCTCTTTCCACGATCGTTGTATTTGTTGATTGAGAATTTAATGATGTCCGTTGTTAAAATATTTAGCACTTAGGGGTTCTGAATGATTAAGTGCTAAACCAATAAAAAGTCTGAGCCATTAAATGTCGAACCATTAAAAATTCTGAACCATTAATTAGCTAGTATATCGTTTAACTATTCAAATGCAAATATCTGACCAATTCAAATAAAAAGATCTTAACCATTCAACATTAGACCTCTTAACCAATCAGAGACAAATGTCTGAATTATTAAATGTTGAACCATTCAGACATCTAAATTATTAAGAGTTGCTAAACAACCCTTAGATAACAATGCTTTACCAAGTTTGTTGTAGAATAATAGTTGATGAAATATAGTTGGGTATATATCTCATGTTTACATATGCGTAACTTATGATATTCGTAGTTTTCTTAAAGCTTGTGGTTTTCTCGTTTTCCATCTCATGTTTCTTATTTAGCTTTCTTATTGGTGAATCTGATATAAAACAAATTATGTACATATATAAATGACCTACGGTACATGGTGACTTTAATGAAAATAAATTTAAAAGTTAAATGAGCTTAATACACATTATGTGATTATTTTACCGAGTCCTTTTTTGCATTGTTTGTTAAACAGTTGTGGTGATGTTTTGGCTCAACAATATCTGTTCAGAAGTACATAACTAGTTTGAATAATTAAATCACATTATGAAGACCTATTTACAATATTACAATTGTAACTATATCTTAATTGTCACGTGTGTTGTTTAAATTCTACACTCGTTTTTTTTTATTATATTAACTTTTTAAACATGTTAAAACCTCTATGCACTATTGGATATCGGTTTGTGAAAGGCTCCAAAACATTAAACATGACAAAACAAGCAAAACAAGGAGCATAGATATTATCATATTAAACATGAAAAGATTACTAGAATGTAACGTCTGGCTCAAACCTTGGAGCATATGTGCCTTAGTTGGATCCAATTAGGTAAGGAATCCACACTGTATGGTGAATACCAATCTGAGGCCATAATGAGGACTATGGATAGGATTGGACTTGTTCGAGGCCAACGAAGACTATGAATAGGACTAGGACATAATGATAGTCTAAGCCTATAGCAAAGACCTATGGATAGTCTGAGGCCACAACAAAGACTATTGATAGGGTTGAGCGGATTTGATAACGAGGGATTTGATCCGTACGGGTGCCTATAACCTACCCTCCCATTGTTATATATTAAACGTAGAGTGGCACATATATGGTCAAAGTTGATGATTGTGATGAGTCATCGGTATAAATTTGATTTGCTGATATTTACTTGCATAATTCATCATGATTGTCTTACTGATTCCGATTTATTGGTTATAACTCATGAACAACGTTGTTGTTTCGTGAAACAGGACCCCAGATGTGGGGAGGCAATAAGCTAGAACGAGAAGACTTAAAGGAATAAGTTGAATAAAATCTTAATGTAGAAGATAATGATTGGATTTAACTTGTCTGGGACAATGTATATGTATTTATGTTTGTGATTGTAACGCGACGAACGCGTGGATTTTTTTTTTAAAATGCGGTTTAGTTTTGTGATCTTGAATCATAAGACTTCCACTTTGTATAGTTATGATTGATACAACAGGTTGCGAACATGGGTTGAAGTGTGACAATAGTTATATAATGGTTATCAATAATTTATAATCTTGTAACAATAACACATCATTTTAATAAATGTGTGTTAAATCAGAGTAAAAGGACAAATAAACACTGTTTCAAAAACGGTTTCTTTCTCCATCTTGTCACATGCATTGGTATCCCACACCACACATGCATGTGAAGAAAATTAAATAACAACAATTTTTGTATCTTTTCTACAAAGCTAATTAATAAAGGTCCAATTAAGCATTATCATAATTATTATATACAAGAAACTTAGACTTTATTGATAATAAGCTCGAAAGTTAATAACTACTATTTAAATTAATATTTTAGAGAATTGGTATGCATTATAAAAATTATTAAAACATGTTGAAATCGATCTCGTGATTATAATTTAACGTAAAAGAAATTATCTATTTTTATTTCTGTACGGTTGACACTATTTGTAAAACTATTTATATCTGCACTAATATGAATCATGATACTCGTAAACTAGAAAGTGATTTAAGAAACATGTTGGCACCCCTCAACCCCAACTTAAATGGTTCAGAGAAGAGTGTATTTATTACATAAAACCCATACCATACCCTTTATTAATGAATTATTAATGAATTATTAATGAATTATTAATGAATTAACACTTTGTACGTAGAATGATGCATACATTCCTCAGGCTCAAATCCACCACCAGTCACAGCCCCATGTGAGGCCATCATATGCCCCACTCTGTTAATCTGGTCCGTCCACGTGTCACCCCCACCCACTCATTGTTACCGTTAAAATGGCAAACCCACCCCATCTCTGTACTTTGATTTCAGTTACTTCATATCTAATTAGTATGCATATAAAGTAACACACACACGCACACACAATCTGTTATCTAAATAAGGGTGGATGAAACCTCTTAAAAATTCAGATTAACCATTCTTACCTACCAGTGAGATTGTTTTTTCTATTGTTAGTCATTTCATTATTGCGTTAAAATGATTTAATTTTCAGTGTTTCTTCACATGAATTTGCTTTGGCTCCGTTAATTTGTAACGCATCCAATTTTTTTTATAAAATCAAGATCTATTAAGTTTTGAAAAGAACAGAAATAAAACGAATAAGAGAAATAAATCTTGAAGCTTTCTTCATATTGTTTGATGAACCAGATCTCTCTTTCCCTGTTTGTGTAGTAAATATTAATATTAATATTAATAGATTATTATAGTCTTCCAGATCTCAAAAACTCGTTGCTTCAAGCTCTTATTCGCTGCTTTCTTTTCATCCTTTACATAATTCTCACTTACCTCTCTTTCTTTCTACTTCATCAGCTGATCGACATCTACTATGCGAATTCATAATCCTTTTGCCTTTCGAATATTGGATTTGAACTGAGTTGCATTTAACTCACTTCTGAGTTCACTGTTTCAGCTAACAATACTCTTACTCTGCAGCACCTTATATGCATACCATACTTCCAGTTTCTGCTAAATGGTTCAGTAAATCACTACTTCGTTATCTTTAAATTTGCATTTGTAGATTTTGATTCATGAAACCCACAACTCCCACTTCACTGATTTATTTTGATTTTGACCTCTGTTTCATTCCTCGTGAATGTCAACTTCACTCCCTCTGATTTCTTGTAATTTTCTTTCATGTTGCAATCATTAAAGGGCACGATTTTTATAGGTTTGTCTTTTTAGCCTATGCATAGATCTGTGTGGTTAATTAGCTAGTCAAAGATAATATTATCCAATCTGGGATGTGGATGGTTCATAATAACCTTTAGGTATTCAGTACACTAAAGGTGGGGTGTGTTGACTGCTGAGTTTACTGTATTGATCTTTAATCAAGGGAAGTGAGTATGAGGTCCATAGAGGATAAGGGTTGTTTGAATCTTGGATCACCTCTGGAGATTCAGAAAGCAAACGGGTCGGGCCGTCGTTCGCACCATCACCGAACCGCTTTAGGCAAACCAACACCATCAAAGTGGGATGATGCCCAAAAATGGTTGGTTAATTTGTCTAGAGGCATAGACACGAGCCACTCCGACACTGAGCCACGTGATTCAAATGCAGATGATAGGATACTGATAGCACCAGTTCCCAAGAAAGATTATCCAAGCAGTGAAGATGAAGATCAAGGAGTAATAGAAACAAAAAAAGTTGATTTTGGTGATTCAATTTGTGTAAGGGACATGGGGACAGAAATGACCCCTATGGCTAGCCAAGAGCCTTCAAGATCTGCCACCCCGGTTCGAGCCACAACCCCTGCTGCACGCAGCCCTATGGCCTCTGGCTCATCAACTCCTGCAAGACCAGGTCCAAATGCACCACCTGTGGTTGCACCAAGAGTTGACTCGAGTGGGACCACAAGGTTTGGACGAGAAACCGAAGAAAGTAATGGTGATGATGTGGTCGAAAGTAGAAACCCACGTCAAGATTCCAAGTTAAATCCACTTGAAACAAGAGCATTGGCTTGGGATGAGGCCGAGCGTGCTAAATACATGGCAAGGTGATAGTTTTATCCACAACCCTTTTACTGCACTTATATGAACTCATGTGTTATTACGTAGCATTTTTAATGATACGATGTTTATCGATAGGTTCAAGCGCGAAGAGGTGAAGATACAGGCTTGGGAGAACCATGAGAAGAGAAAAGCCGAGATGGAAATGAAACGAATGGAGGTAACATGCATTTCGCCTTGCTTTATCATCATATTTTGTTTTGATAAAAAACAAAGTGTCTTAGGAACGAAGGTTTTGCATAATCAAAGGTGTAGTCAGGATTCTGTTTTAGTATAAGCCAAATTAGTAACAGAATAATGAAATGTGCTATAAGTTATTCTTACTCTCTTATATAAATGTGCAATAGATGGTAATCATACTAAATAATAATGTCCTGAAAGGACAAATATATTATAGATAACGAGCTAATTAAGTCATTTGATATGAAGTAACTAGTATGCAAATCATAGCTCTCACAAGTATTTGGAAAGAAAATAAATACTGCAGCTTAATAGAGACCACTTAGCTAATTGTTTGTATCTCATGGTTATGGTTATGGGTAGGCTAAGGCAGAAAGAATGAAATCTCGAGCACAAGAGAAGTATATGAATAAACTTGCATCAACGAGGAGGATAGCAGAGGAAAAACGAGCGAAAGCTGAGGCTGTTCTGAACGAAAAAGCTGTGAGAACTTGTGAAAGAGCAGATTATATAAGGAGGACGGGTCACTTGCCCTCTTCTTTCTTCTTCAACCTTGCGAAAAAGCTGCCTTGGTGTTGCTGGTAGCACCAACCTTGCTCCTGCTGCTGGCCATTGCTTTGTTCATTATTTATCATGTTTCTTCTTCATGCAGTTGTTTAGTTAAAAATGCTTTCATTTGTAGTTTCTTTATTTCTTTCTTTCAAAGATATGAGATATAACGATGGTTCCAAGTGATTATATGAAATTTTAGCGTTTTAAAATTGCATATAGTGAGTTTCTTGTGTTTTAATACAATGAAATTTAAACAACACTTTTCAACTTGCACATCTTTAGTCAACTCGTCTTGCCATCCTAACCTAAACTCACTTGTTGATACTTGGTCATCACTAGGGCAACAAAGTTATTTAGAAATACACTTAAACTGGTATATATATAGGTGTGTGTGTGTGTGTGTGTGTGTGTGGAATGAACATCGTTCGTTTCACATGGTTAAGTTTATGTGAGAACAAACCTAAATCATTTAATTTATTTATTGATGGTTCATTTTTTTCTTTAAAGTTTTCCGCTACAAATGTGCATGATAAGTATAAAAAAATATTACAACAATTAGAAAAATTGTGGACCAAAAGTAGAAAGAAAAAAAAATGAAATGGGAACTTTTGGTTCGGGTGAAGGGGTACTTGGTTGGCTTTGCCCCACGAATGGTAACATGTCAACCTCATTGGTAAGTCACATTAAACCCCTTGGGTTATTGACTAATATCATACAAGGCCCTTGTACTATAGTAACTACCATTAACCTACCTTAACCCAACTATCTATATTTTTAACATAATTTTTTTCCTAAATACCATTTAATCAACTTGCTGCACTTATTGGGGTTTAAACCCATATCACTCTTATAAGGGCAATCACCAGTGTCACTAAGCCATAAGCAACGATCTATTTAGTCTTTTAGATTTCGGATAAAAAAAAAAGCAATGAAGTGAAACAGATTGTCAATAATGTAACACATTGAATGATCATAAAATCTCTAAAAAACAGTTATATGGCACAGAATTCGGACATCATTTAATCTTATTTACAAACACCTGGAACTTCCATATAAATGTGATCAGAGTATTATTGTTTTTGTACTTGAATGGCGCAAACCATAATAAAATGACATGATCATAGTTTAAACTTCAAGACTCAAACAACATGAAACCAACTATACAAAAACAATAGATAAATTGCATCACCTCATATACACATAAAGAGACAGGATCGTTTTGACTTTGCGCTCTCATTGGCAAAATTCTGTGATAATAAATAGGAGCTCCGTATAATCTTGATTAGTTCTTGAAATTGCAGAACAGAAATCAAGAAAACTAATTCGTTGTAGTGAATACAGTAGTTCTTCCAAGTACAAAGAGAACAAGTGACAACTCGATGAAAAAGATTGTGTTTATAAGACTTCGGTCAACCGTCCAACCATACAAAGTAATCCCACCTGGATTATTCTGCAAATACATAACTGCACAGAAGTTTAAGATCCATTTGATATCATTTCTTTATGCACACCGGATGAAAATGAGAAATTATATGACATTGTCTATTAAATCTAGGATAGATTGCACACTTTCATCATTTTACCACCTAGGTCGCTCAAACAATTTTTAGTTTCAATTTTGCTTCTGTGTTCGGAATATTTATTTTTTGAAATTCTAACTTGCAACTTATATTTCTGGTTACATATGTTTATGTGTCATGCCAATTGTGTAAAATAACTGATGCGGCGTGCCAATAGTATGGAAACATTTTTACATAAAAGGTTGCCACGTCATCAATAATATACAACTGGCATGCCACATCATCATATGTACCCGGGTAATAAAGATGGCAGACTAATTTTGCAAAAAATTCAAAATGGTTAATATAAATATGTAACTTTAGTGGTTATACCTCTTACAGAATGATAGAAAACTTGATTACTGGGATGTAATGTAAGCTACTATACATAATTGGCATGCCATTTCAGCATAATGTACTGGTAATACAAGTCATTGATCAACATTGTAAAGAACTTTGTGAAACAAACAAACTTACAACTTAGGTGGTTAAACATCTTAAAAATGTTTTAAAACATATTTGGTTATTAATAAGTTTTGCATCAGAATCTAGCTTAAGTAGGGAAAAGATCTGAGCTTTGCTAGTTCTGTGTTCTCTCCAAATCAAGAAAGTTTGGCTTTTGAGGTCTACAGAATCTAGTCAGCCTTTTCGAGAATAACATCAGTTATATGAAACTTTATAAGATACACTAGTAGAAGCAGGATGTAGGCATTAATATTTTACCCTAAGTCGTTATTATTTGAATTCTTGAAAGTCTTAAGGTTGACTCCAAAAGTCAAACAACAGTCATACATGATTCTTTTTGTGGTCAAATGTCATAAAACCAATCTGAGATACTGACTAAAATATGCACTACCAGACAGTGTCAGTCCAAGTTGAAAATTTAAGGATGAAATAGTAATAGTAGAATCTTGGTGTTAAAATCTTCCCCATAATCATCATTAATATGATTTCCTAAAACTCATAAGTTCTATATGAAAAGTCAATACATGATTTCATTCCAAGGTATGCACAGCAGGTTACCAAACAGTGGTTGTTCCAAGGCTAGCAACCTGGAAAATCTTTTGCCTTTAATTATTTCTAGGATTATCATGAAAAAACCTATATAAACTCAAAACAAGTGAGATTAAGTCCCTCAACTTTTCTTTTTGGTAATTAATTAAGTCCTTGTAGTTTACATTTTGGGTCAAACATATATAAATGTAAATAGTAAGTCCTCAAACTTTTGTTTGATTCAATACCTTACTCGCTTTTATACATATTTAGATAAGACGAACATTGTTTAGGGACTTTGTTAACCAAAAAATTTGTATGTGGACTTAACCAAAGTTGTCTAAGAGTATGTAAGGGTTTTCTTTGACGATTTCCACTTTTTTCACACTACAAAACATCCAAAATTAATCCAATAGAACAAGTAGATTTGCAGATTCTACAAAGCAAACCATTTTTTTTCAGATGAAAAACAAAAATAATAATTTTATTTTACTTACGAAATGCTTGTCGCCTGTGGTAAGAAGCCAAATAAGATGTGAGTTGTGCATTTGTTGGTAAGGGGATATAATTCATAGCTTCCATATCACTTTCTGAAGAAGCTGATCTTGATAAATTATTTGCAGCCTCAAAATTTCCATTTCTATTTGAAAATCTCATCTGAGATGTATCATCAGGCCCACATGAAGCTAAAGCATGCCACCTACTTGCTAAGGATGCAATGCCTTGTGCCCTATGGGAGATCTTTGCTGCAGCATTTAAACATAGGATCACCCCAACAACTTGTGCGATTGAGGACACCTGTCGAAAAAAAAAATTCAATTACAGGACAACAAGTTCCTTTTGACTTTTAAAGTCAAACATATTTCTTTAGTATGTTCTTGTCCCAACATATGTAATGCAATGGTGACACTGGATGGAAGAACATAATAGTAAAACATATTCAAGAGAGAGATAAAGTACAGTTTTTTAAGAACTCTATCAAAGCATACAACAAGTTTTCCTTTATCAAGAATTCAAGATGTTGATTTTGGCATTTCAGCCAACAATCAAAATGATGCCTATAATACTGAAATTTCTGATTTCACAATATTTATAATGTAAATCCCCAAATTCACACAATTTACATTAAAAAATTAAAAGGGATAAGATCTTTGATATTGTGTGAAATTCAGAAACCAAAGCCCAAAGTGACAGATCAAGGCATGCAATGAACTATCTTCTATTGCTGTGGATTTTGGCTTATCAACAAAACACTTCCTAATACAATTAATTTTCACGTTATTAAACAGAATTAAAATTTAAATGAAAAATAAAGAAATTTGAGAAAAAAACATGTTTTAGCGATATCGATAGCCCAATTGAGAATGCCCATCCCTTGTCAAATTACAAATCTTGCACGTATTTGTTTGTTTGTTTTTTTTCTAACTTATATCTTCAATGTAATAGACCCAAATATTCATGAAAATTATACTGCTGTAATGTTGAAACTGAAAAAATAATATGTTTGACTACAGAAGTCAAAGGGTACCTACAAAAAGTGAGTAGAAATTAAACTTACCGCAAAATCACCACCATTAATGAATGTTACTTTATCCCTAAACTCTGTAATTTTGAATAAAGTAGCAAATTGGCTTGAAGTGACAACTATGAACACAAGTAGAAGATAAATCCGAAACCTGTGACTTATTTTTGACAAATGATAGCGCAGACGGGCATGTTCTTCAATGAATACCAGGACATCAGTTTCTCTTTCCAAAAGATTTCCGTAATCATCAAAATGTATAATTTGTAGATTGCAGACCAAATGGAAAACTAGACATGATGATAAAAAGATTATGGTCACATAAGTCCAAGAGAAAGTCAATGTGACCAAAATGCCACAAGATTGCCACCATGACTTATGGTGCATGTACATCATGCGGATAACTTCACGAGCAAGTTTCAAGATAAGACATGGAAGAAACCATAATAATAATGCCCGTTTGGATTCCTGAAACCATCAGTAGAATGTTTTAATTGATGGGCCATATATTCTCAGTCTCCCCTAAAATATGCATTTTGAAATGAGAAATTATTCAGCTTGTTTTCTCTGGTACCCTGGATGGTTCAGAAATTAGTAGTTGTCTCTTAATTTTCATACTCTTTCAAATGATTGGAAAAAGTAAACAGACCCTAAATGTGCACACGAAACTTGAAGTGAAATTAGTAAGAATAGATTTCAAAATTAACTTGAAGTTTGTTTCAACTGGATTCCAGACAAAGACCACATAGGGTTTATTTATTGATTATAGAACCTTTTTAAAAAAGGAGCAATTCTATGGTGGAGCTTTATGAGGGGATTAGGGGGATGTTTGAACGTATAATTTTAAAGTGATTCTGAAGAATCTAAATATGATAATCAATTGATTAAAGCTAGAGAAAGGCAAGAAGTTCACACTACTTAAGTAGTCAAATTTCTGGAAAAAACTTGTGCTTCAAATTTAGTATTTTTTACTTTTTAAGATATCATAGAATCATAATCCTAGTAACTTTTACCCAAAAGCTCAAAACTGATTATTTCACTTTAAATCTCCAAACACTCCCTTAAACCTCCTATAAGTATGTGATCAAATTCACTGGACCACACCAGCAAGCATCAAAGTTATGTGCATATTTGTTAAAATAAGTAATAAAGAATAAAAATCATTAAGAACAGAAGCAAAGAATCAAACTTCATGCCTAGAGGTCACACAGTCACCCTAACTAGTATCAAAATCATTCCAAAACAGATTCAGTGAAACAAGCAAAATATATGTAATCAGCTGGGTATATAAAACACTTTTGGTTGCAAACGAAGGCCAAATATCATGAACTACTTACGGAGATCTTCTGTACGTACTCCCTTGAAAATCTTTGAACATGACCATTATACTGATCAACAAACAAAAACTTTCGAATTCCATATTTTCTGAGGTTATGTGAAAGGCAAAGCAGAGCAGAAGCTGCCAAACAAGCATGTGAAGAAACAACTACAAGCTCAAAGCCTTTAACTTGATACATATCACATTTCGAACAGTTGGTGATCATCAAAAGTACGACTACAGGGAGCACAACCCCGATCATCAAAAAATATACCCATGAAATCCCAAATCGGAAATAAGAAGATTGATTGAATCCCAGTAATAACAGATAGAAATCCAATTGCTGTAGGCATCCATCCAGATCACGACTTGATTCCTCATCTGCGTGTTGTTGTTCGTCGTTTTCTTGGAACAAAATTTGAATTTGGTCTGGCTTTAGGAGAAGTGGAGTTCTGATCCGGGGCTGTTCTTGTTCCAATTGAAGGTGATCTGACATTTGCAGCAAGACTTTGAAATGGAGAAAATTTGGGTGATTTTGCAGGTTTGAACAAATGTGAAACTCAGAGGACTGAAAAGGGTCAAAAGGTGAAGAAATCCCATTATTTTGAAGTAGTTTAATATAAGGGATTCTATTTCTATAGTATATGGGAAAGTTGCAATTGTCTTCATCTTGAAGATGCAAATTTTTTATTTTCTACATCACTTGACACTGACGCAAACTACAAAGGCTAACATAAAAATGGAAACAAAACAAACTTTGGTTTTATGGAAGACAAAATTACTAAAATATAATAAAGTCACCACGTCTCCTTTGCCAAATAAGTAATTATGTGCGTGTTACAATTACGAATATATAAAAAATATTTTATTTAAAAATGATTATGATTTACCATGTGTTATTCTACTGTTTTAAAGATAATGACATTTTAGTCTTTTTGTTAAATACGTCAAACTCATTGCATTTTATATGTGTATTGTGTCATCTATTATTTATTATATGTATTTATTATTGTGTTTTACGTTTTAAATCATTTTTATGTTATTTTTGTCATTGTTTTGTATATTTTATATAAATTTGTTGTTATCAATCATTGTGTTTTAAAATTAAACGTGCATAATGATATACTTTTACCAATATATTTTTCAAAAGTTATAATGTTAAAGATAACATAATGTGTTATTTTTGTTATTGTTTTTTTATAATTTATATAAAATTGTTATCTATCATTATGTTTTATAATTAGAAGTACACAATGATTTTATTCATCAATGTATCTTTTAAAACTTATAGTGTTCAAGATAAAACAATGACGATCAATAGACACAATGAGACGTGTTATTTGTAATTGTTTTTAATGTATTAGATTAATTAATTGTTACTTTATTATTGTGTTTTACATATATTACAGATATGCAATAGTCGTATTCCACCATTAATTTTTTTAATTCATCACTTTGTATTCGGTTCAACCCAACACTTATGTGATGAAACGAAATGCATAAAAAAAATCATCACCAGAGTCTTGATATTGGTATTGTCCACTATAAAAATAATATGAGTTTGGGTTCTTACAAATGTAAATTGACTGTTTATATATACAAATAATAAAATTGTTGTTCAAGATAGATTAAAATAAAAATTAACTTGTGTTATATCATCTTTTAAGCAGTTATCTCCTAATGTTTATAAATAAGGGCATAAGCTTTTCATTTAAACCGAACATAAACAAATGTCCTTATACTTTTCGTTGCAAGTTATATCATCTTCAAGCAGTTATACTTCTTTGTCCGTGAAATTAAAATATATATAATTACAAATAAGGGCCTAAAGTTATCATTTTAACTGAACATAAACAAATGTTCTTATACTATTCTTTGCAAACAAATATGCTATTTATGATATATACTCAAGACTAGTATATGTGTATTTTTTTTATAAAAGAAAGTGTATCATCTTGTTTGTGAATGCACTTTTTATTGAATTTTGTTAAACACTATGTCTATAAGGTGGACACGCCAACTCAGTATTCAAAACCTGTAGCCAGTGTTGTTCACGAGCCGAGCCTAATCAAACGGACTTTGATTCTTATTTGGTTCGTTTCCAAACCAAACGAGCCAATCGGCTCGTTTATAACCGAGCAGAAAATCAAAGGAACATTTTGAGTGTGAGTTTTTCAAGCGCGCGTCGAGCGAGCCCAAACGAGTGATGGACAATTTGTATAACCCAACTACCTAGTGGGTCATCCAATTTATATTGCAATGAGAGACAATAACAATGTTAGGTCTTAATTTAATGCCTTAAAAAGCAGTCACATTTCATACACATAAGATTTTCATAAATAACAATACATTGTGACTAGTGATATACATAAGGTTATAGCCGATGAAGCGGTGACGGTGAAAGTGAGAGATGATCAACTTAAAGTAAGAACATGGTCAGAAACTGTCTCTAAGCAGCTTATACTTTTATGCCTAGTGTTACATTTTTTAAATTGGTTGATTGATCTAGTACACATACATATAATTATATATTTGTGTATAGTGGGTCAAATCTACTATAGTGTTGTGTATAAATATATATATAAATATATATATATATATATATATATAATAATTAAAGCCGAACCGAGCCAAGCGGGCATTTGCTCGTGTTTGGCTAGTTTACAAACCAATCCGAGCCGATCGGCTCATTTACAACTAATCAAAAGCACGAACGAGTATTTTTCGAGCAAAAATCCGAAAAATCGTTGAACGGGTGTCTAGCAACGAGCGTTTAGCCCATGAGATTTTTTATTTAAAATTGAAACGTACAAAATCAAAATAAATAAATGAGATGCAAATGTTAATATAAAATTATAGATCCGGCCATGGGAAAATTTGAGATCCTACATATACATATATAAATTGAACTACTTGCACTAAACAAATATAAAATATATCATAAAGAAATCAATCATTGGGGGCTCATTTTTGTTTGATATTGGCACATGCTTTTAAAAAAAATAAATCAATACATGCCCTGCTTATTGTATCAACTAATGATATATCCATATGTGTTGAAAAGATATATTTCAAATAATTGAGGGTTTAAGTGGTATAGTAAATAAAAAAATATAAAAGTACAATGTGTATTAATTAAAATATATTGTTAAGTTACGATTATAATGTTTTAGCAATTACTATTAATTCAATACACTTGTAACAAGCAATTTGGATTTTATGAAAATATTGATCAATGAAATTATATATTATGATTGTATAAACAAAAGATTATATATTTATTGTTAAATAGTTTGAAAACATAACATTATTATAGAAAGAACAATCAAGTCTTCTTGAATCCTCTTTCGTATGCCACTTGACTTGCCAAACAGTAGTTATCCAATTGTTTATTATAAAAAGTGAGTCATCTTCTCGGTTATTATATTTATAGTCATTATTCATTTGTATCCCTTAAAGCATGACAAATTTTATATTGTCAAAAGTGAACATATATACATGATCTTATTGACTTATTCGAAATAACTATTAGCTATCATCCCGAACTAAAAATGAAAAATAATGCTTAAATTCCGGACTCTCTGTGACGATTCATTGCATACACTAACTGACTTGGCCTCAAAAACCGAATAAAGTGAGCAACATTGTTATTTCACGGGTTTTGCTTCGATTTGTCATTAGTACCATCCGATATGCTCAACATGAGTCAATTCATTTTAGTTCATGATGGAACCTTCAGAGAAATACAGTTCACATTTTACAAACACAAAAAGGAATTGATATGATGCTACTCATTAATCTATACAAGCAATTATGCGGTTAAACATAAGCGACTTAAATGATCCACACGTATTATTGAGTGTAGGTTGTCTTATAACTGCAAAGTGGTGTCAAAAATCAAGTTAAGGATAAATTAACTAAAAGTGAAAAAAATGAATTTATAGTTTAACAAGTTTAAAAGCGTTAATAAGACGTTCATATTCATTTAGTTTTTGTAAGTTTAGAAAAATCAATTAGCACTAACACAAAAAAGAACAAATAAACAACACGAAACAGGTAAGAACAGAGGACCCCAACATTTAAAAACAAAAGCAAACAAGAGGATGTTCGGTTTTGCCTTGTATAACAAATATACCCAGTAAATCCTACTCAAGAGCAGGGTATAGGAGAGGTAGTTGGTGGCGAGTCTTTCCTCTATCTTGGGAGATAGACCGCTTCCGAAGAGACCCCCGACTCAATAAGAAAAACAATAACCCTAGCAATCATAATATACGGCATACAACGTATAGATCACGTGTGTTACAACACACAGGTATAGATCACGTGTGTTACAACATGTGTTACAACCGTAGCAAACATACCCAGTAAATCGGTTTTGCCTTGTATATAAAATAAAAAATGTTTGATGGCATATGCATGATACAACGTGTGTTTAAAAATGGGAACAATTTTAATTTTATTGGCTGCAAATGCTGCATGCCTTTTGTTGCAAAAATAGCAATTCAATCTAACGCCACATGTTATTGAGTCCTCCATCAATCAGAACGTACATTGGTTAAAACCAACCTCCAAAATCCCACAAGAATACTCATGAGAAAATCTGGTATAATATTCAAATACAAATAGCAATTCAACCTGTTTAAACGGAAAGTCGTATTAATTCAGGTTAAGTGATAATGATAGCGGCTGAAACACGTATAATAATTCAAACTAGCTATAAAGAAAAGTTGAACTGTCAAACAAGTTAAAATTCTTCTCCCTCCTAATGTATATTCAAATGCTTCCAAGTTCCAGCTTCTTGAAATGATATCATTACTTTGATAGGATAACTTCTTAGACATATTCAATATGTTAAGTAGTTATCCAATGTATAAAAAGGTTATACGATTAACACAACCCATTTAACAGGCATTTAGAAGTCAGGGATAATTGCACAAAATGACAATGTACTTTCACACTTTTACCAATAATAGAAACCTACTTCTATTTAATCATAAATAACATATATGTTGCTATGAAATTGGCAACAAAACAGAAGTGCGTTGCTAGATTGCTAGAAAAATGAAAATGTGTTTTGCTAGTATTGGTAAAGTACGATAGTTATTGCTATCAAGACAAATAACCCCAAAAGTTACCTAAATCAGTGCTGAACAAAAGTCCAAGACCAGACTGGACTAGACCACACTAAACTGAAACTTTGAAAGTACAAGAACCAAGAACCAACGGTATTTTACTGGTTGGTTCCAAACTAGACCGTGAACCAGATGCACCTTTTGGTCTAGTGGTTCAAGCCCAATCAATTGCTTAAACGACAATGTTTCCTTATAAGAAAAGAAAAACAATCTAACTGGCCGGATCAGACTTGAAATAAACTGGAACGGAACGATAATTGGATTGTGCATAAGTAGTTTCAGTCTGATCGTTTTAATTTTTGGTTCGCTTTTCCCACCCAA
>BJCM01110913.1:0-13206 GCA_018326385.1 Flaveria bidentis | reverse complement strand
TCTCTCTCGACAACCATGACAGTCTTGTGCACATTGTAAAATAAGATTTTCTTAAGAGATGCTATAAAAGAAACTTTATGCCAACATATATGACGACCACAAAGGACACCTCTTCTCAAACGAAGACTTTTCTTCACCCTTGCTTTTTACACACTATAGCGACGACATGCCGTCGTCACATCCTAGACTCTCATCGTCACCCTAGATATGATATGTTGTGGTTATAATACCAATTTAAAATAAAAATGTTTGATTTTATTTAACATACCGTATACCAAATGCTTATAAATTCACTCTTGGTGTAATTAGTTATGCAAAATTTACTATACTAGTGGTTTTCTCTCCTCGCGCTTCGCAATGAGGTTGAATTAAACTAACCATTTACCACGCCAATACAACAATGTCAAAGGCCGTTCTTTTATCATCATCGCCTATCACCCATATATATTCAAGTGCCAAAAAATACAACATCGTGTAAGTAAAGTCAACCTTAATAGTTATAAAACTAGGGCCATTGAACAATCTAGGTTATTGCATTAGGAGCCTGTAAGTCAATGTTCCTTCTATTCTAAGTAATATCAACTATTGATATAAGAAATTAGTGGTTCAGGTTAGAGATTTAAATAATCATGCAACGAAGGGTTGGAGGGGTGGATTTGATTATAGTTTACAATTATTGAATTTTTTAAATTTCCTTAATTTGTTAAGACACATTAATTTTTTATATAATAAAATTGAGCATTTTTGTCTTTATAAATACAAGTATAGTATTGCTATACTTTTTTAAAAAAATCAACATTTTTTTAAAACATATAATTGTTGTGCATATAATTTGCGTGATTATTAGCTCCGTAATTATCATATAACTTGCATAGTTATTATTTGAAAGTTGAGTAATAATGAATATAATTTGCATAATTATTAATAAAACTTACGTAATTATCCACCTTAGATATGTAATTGTGGCGCGTACGAAATTACTCATCTCCCAAGCAACACTTGCGGTGATTTCGTATGTTTCGCACGAAACTTACACTTTGTATAGTTCTGGAAAGCATATGTATGCATGTATGAAAAAGTAGAATATGATGTTACATCTTTCGCATCAACAACCTCATCCATATCCCCATCTTTAAATCATAAGAAAACATTATAATATATATATATATATATATTATAATGTAGAGAGGGAAGGTTATAGCCTATGCATCCCGACAGTTGAAGGTTCATGAAGTCAATTACCCTACTCATGACTTGGAGCTAGCAGTCGTGGTCTTTGCACTAAAGATTTGGAGGCACTATCTTTACGGGACGAAGTGCATCATTTTCACTAACCACAAGAGCTTGAAGTACTTCTTCGAGCAGAAGGATCAGAACATGAGACAAAGATGATGGTTGGATCTTATAAAGGACTATGATTGTGAGATCCATTACCATCCAGGAAAAGCCAATATGGTGGCTGATGCCCTAAGCCGAAAAGAGAGGCCCGAGCCGATTCGGGTGAAAGCATATCAACTAATCATGACCTCCGATGTGATGAAGCAAGTCAAGGAGTTTCAAGATGAGGCATTGAAAGAAGATCATCTTAACTCGGAAAGAATGAGAGGGTCTGGTTGGGGAATTGGGTGAAAACACACTCGGTGTTAGAACCCGATTCGGTCGTGTGTGGATTCCTCGTTTTGGGGATCTAACCTTTGGATATACCGGAATGGAAGTGGGAGCACATCACCATGGATTTCATTACGAAGCTTCTGCGCACCCCGAAAGGGTATGATGCCATTTGGGTGATTGTTGACCGCTTGACGAAGAGTGCTCACTTCCTACCGATCCGCGAGACATATTCATCTGAGAGGTTGGTTGACCTATTCTTCAGGGAAATTGTAACTCGTCATGGTGTACCGGTGTCTATTGTGTCTAATCGTGACACCCGGTTTACATCTAAATTTTGGAAGAAATTCCACGACGCTATGGGGACGAGCTTACATATTAGCACGGCTTATCATCCCTAGACTGATGGTCAGTCAGAAAGGACCATTCAAACACTGGAAGACATGCTTCGGGCATGTGTGATTGATTTTGGGGGAAGTTGGGATGACCACCTACCATTGCCCGAATTCTCATACAACAAAAGCTATCATGTCAGCATTGGTATGCCACCATATGAGATGCTATACTGTAGGAGATGTAAAACACCCGTTTGTTGGGGTGATATTGGTCAGAAGGAGCTGGGGAGCGTCGAGGTGATCGAGGCTACGACTGAGAAGCTTGAGAAGATCAAAGCCTACATGAAGGCAGCCAAGGATAGACAGAAGTCGTATGCTGATAAACGACGCAGACTGATTGAGTTCCTGGTGGGTGACCGGGTTATGTTGAAGGTCTCACCTTGGAAGGGTATCATTCGTTTCCGAAAGCGGGGCAAGTTGAGCCCAAGGTATATAGGCCCTTTCCGAATCATCGCTCGAGTATGAGATGTGGCCTATAGACTGGAGTTACCAGAAGAGTTAAGTGGAATTCACCCGACATTCCACGTATCTCATCTGAGGAAATGTTTGGCGGATGAAGACATGATTGTTCCACCGGAGGATATCGAAGTAGACGAAAGGCTCAATTATGTGGAGCAACCAGTGGCAATCATCAATAGAAAAGAGAAGAGGCTGAGAAATAAAGTGGTTCCTCTTGTGCGTGTACAGTGGAAGCACAGGAAGGGATCTGAGTCAATGTGGGAGACTGAGGAAGAAATGAGACAGCATTACCCACGTTTGTTCGAAGAATAAGAGGTTTCGGGGATGAAACCTATTTAAGGGGGGTGGACTTGTAACACCCGGTTATTTATTTATTTTGAAGTCGACGAAGGAAGAAAAGAAATAAAGTTCAAAGTCGAGGGACCAAACTCGCCAACAAAGGAAAGTTGGAAATGTGGTAATATTTGTAGGGAGAGGACAACCATACTCTCCCCACACACTCACATTTCAGCCAAGAAAAAGAGAGGAGAAGAGAAAAAGGAGGAAAAGAGGAAGAAGTGTTGGTTCGGGTTGGTTTGAGTAGCCAAAATTGTTGAGAAGCGAGTCAAACCGAAGCTCTACTTTTCGGTGTCGTTTGTGTGAGTTCTAGGACCCCACTTTTACTTGTGTTCAAACGATTTTGGGGCTGGAAAGCATAGAAAACCCGTTTTTGTATGTGTATGTGTTTGACCTATTTGGGTGTGTTGCGTGTGATGCGTTTAGAGTTTGTTTCCGGGCTTGTGTGTGCTTGTATGGTGCCGTGGTATGCATCCCTAAGGTTTAGGATGGTCGATTTGGGCTTAGAATGATTTTAGATGAGTTTGGAGGTCGAAAAGGGCACTTTGCGTTCGTTTGGAACTGCATTCTGCATCAGCTAGGGCTAGGCGACCGACTGGAGACCGAATGGAGGCCATACGGCCGAATGGGGGGCGATTGGGTTCCATTAGCATGATTGGGGTCCATTCGCATGATTGAGGGTCCATACGCACGATTGAAGGGTCAGTCGCATGGAGGTCATGCGATTGAAGGTCGAGTCGCATAAGTGCTCATCTGCATTTGTCCCATTCGCATGAGGTCCATCCGCATTAGTCTATTCGCACGATTGGGTATTCATTCGCATGAGTGTTCATCCGCATTGGTTCATTCGCATGATTTTCAGTCGCATGGAGTCCATGCGACTGAAGGGTGTCCATACGCCCGAATAAGGCCGTTGCACTCGAAAGAAAGTGTAGTTTGACTTCTGACTTTCGGGGGAAAGTGCAGATGTAAGTTTTGACGTATAGGTTCCCGTAAGAGCATGTAAGATGACGATTGAGGCCTTAGAGTGCACGTTGAGCATGATGATGATGATGTTGCATGTTTATGCATGATATGTATGTATGATGTTGCCCTGTATGATGATGATGACTGTGTATGACATGTTCCTTATTATGATGTATGTTTTTCTTTCTTGTGGCTTTACGTGTCATGTTAATGAACAAATGAAGTATTATGTAACGTAAAGTGAAAGATAATAAAAGAGGAACATGAAGTAAGAATGCATGCATTATTGAATGATGAATGAAAGAAGGAAAGGCTTGCAACCCAAATATGAGGTGAGCAACCCCATTGTTGCAAGAGACTCGGATAGCATGCAATCGTTAAGATTGCCCATGAGGTGAGCAACCCTATTGTTGCAAGTGATTCGGATAGCGTGCAATCGTTGAGATTGCCCATGAGGTGAGCAACCATCTTGTTGCAAGAGACTCAGATAGCGTGCAATCATCGAGATTGCCCATGAGGTGAGCAACCCTATTGTTGCAAGAGACTCGGATAGCGTGCTATCGTTGAGATTGCCATGAGGTGAGCAACCCTGTTGTTGCAAGAGACTCGGATAGCGTGCTATCGTTGAAATTGGCAATGAGGTGAGCAACACTATGGTTGCAGAAGACTCGGATAGCGTGCAATCATTGGGATTGCAAATGAGGTGAGCGACCCTGTCGTCGCAACAGACTCGGGAGAACGAACGTATAAAATGAACGAAAGTTAACGAATGTAATGGAAGATAATAATTATATTGTCGATGTGTATGTATATTGTATGGTCACGAATGAATGTAAAGCGCAGTATGATTTGAAAGAAAGTAAAGAACAGTTTTAACGATGGAAAAGTATGTTTTATTATAAAACTAGAACTCACTCAGCAACACTAACTTTTATGTGTTTTCAGTTGGCAGGTAATGATTGCTGAGGATGGCACGGGTGGCTACTCGGCTCTTTTGGGATGGCATTCTTTTGATTAATGTTTTTGCATTGAAATGCGAACAAACTGTTTTATAATGAATGTTGTATTAACTTGCAAAAGCATTTACATGGAAATGAAAGATTATTTTAGTGTTCCGCTGCGATGTTTATGAAATACAAATGTAAATATATGTTTTATGTGCGATGAGAATCCAACTGTAAGCGTCCCGGGATATATATATATATATATACACACACACACACACACACACACTAGGTTACAATCTCGTGTAATACACGGGTTAAATATATTTAATATTACATGGTTTATAACATAAAAAGTTATGTCTTAAATATTGTATATTATACGAATTGAATAAACCCTTGTATTATACATTTGAAAATTCAAAGTTAACATATTCGAAAATTTAATTATGGATAGTTATTAATTAATAAATAGTTATTATAGCATTTATAATAAGAGGAGAGAAAAGCGAGAAAACCAATTATTAGATGGTCTAGATTGGTAACAAATGTCTTGATTTCTTTTTATTTATTAGTATAGATTTATTAGTATATATATATATATATATATATAGAGAGAGAGAGAGAGAGAGAAAGTAAAATGTCATTTTCGTCCCTAACATCGTGTTAAATTTATTTCAATTCAAAATAATTTTTTGCCATTTCAGTAGTTTACCAAATTTTGTTATTTACATCCACACTGCTAACTCCGTCAAGATATCCTTTAAATAAGTGGGTATTTTAGTCTTTTTCAACACTCTAATCATCCAATTAAAATAAATTAATCAATTAATATTTAATTACAACTAAAACCATATGAAGTGACTAGTGAAACCAAGCGCTTCGATTTAAAATCTTCGATTAGCTCTAACACTCATGTTGTTTGATTGAGGTCTGTTTTAAGATTTCAATTACTCTTCATATTTTGTTCTAACATGTACATTTATTCGATAGAGATCTACTGTAGGAATGAGGTATGATGTTGTTACGCTTTGTTTGATTGAGGTCTGCTATTGTCACGTTAAGTGTCAACAATATACCTCAATCAAACAAAATATGATAACAATAGATCTAAATCGAACAACAATTCATTTTCTAACAAAGCATGAAGATCAATTGAAATATCACAGCAGACCCCTATTGAACAACATGAGTTAGAGTTAATCGATACTTTTAAATTGAATCGCCCAGTCTCACTAGTTGTTTCATATGTTTTTTAGTTTTAATTAATATTAATTGATTGATTTTTTTACTTGGATAATTAGGGTGTTGAAAAAGAGTAAATAACCCTCATATTTAATGAAGATTTTAACGGAGTTAGTGGAGTGGATGCAAATGGCAACTGTTAGGATCGTGTATTGAACGAAATACTAACTAATTAACGTGTATACCAAATCAAATAGTGCGGAATCCTATTTGATTGGTGATCCAGTCAGTGAGAACGCACGTAGAAACAATTATGTATTGAATCTAAATGTTAAGAATGATTAGGAATCGATCTACTGCGATCTATGAACTTGGAGTATGTTCTTATAGGTCTCTGGACAGCTAGGGTACGTCTAGAGTCAAAGTGTATTCAATGCTTATGTTTTTCCACGAATTAGGTGGTATTTATAGGTTAGGGTTGCTCAGTCGTGCGACTGGGCCAATCTTATGTTACAATCATACGACTGATCCAGTCTCATGGTTCAGTCGTGCGACTGAGTCATTTGCATGAAGTTGTTCATGCGTATGGTCAGTGCCATCGAAACATTCTGTTCAGAATTTAAAATTGGTACAATAATCGTTTATCAATCTACCTTTCGCTTATTGGCATTCCTAGGCGTCCTAACTTCTTGTAATGAATTCCAACCTCAAGTTATTGTTTTTTTTATCATTTAGGACATCACCTTTGACTCTTGACATCCAAGCTTTCTTATATATTCTACAACAATCAGTATACTTGTGAGTTTTCATATGAGTTCTCCATACCCCCTTTTTACTTTATTTCACACCTTTTGGGGTGAAACATGTGAACTTTATAAACTTACACTTGTAAACATCTTGATACTTGTAAATGCACATGCAATTCATCTTTACTTTTTGTCATGGTTATTTGTGTTATTGTAATCCTTATATGAGATACATATTTTGTTTACAATCATTAACTATTGCTAGCCTGGCGACGTATTATATCTTTGGGCTTGACAAGCCTATTTGGTGCTAAAGCCAATGTATTGCCGGCTCCTGATGACGTATGCTTGTTCCTCATGGGAACCAAGTACACTTAGCCAATCATATATACTTGTAATCAAGTCGAGGTTTGGTTGTAACTGTATGTGTTCTATAAGCTTGCTAACTCGTAACCATTGACATGAATTGGCACTTGTAAATATTTATATATATATATATATATATATATGTGTGTGTGTGTGTGTGTGTGTGTGTTTAAACCCTTGGGAACTTACCAACTTTATAGTTGACCCTTTATTTTTAATATGTTTCAGGTTTACTACTTGAAGATCTTCTTGTGCTCATATAGGACTTGGACCTAGAATAATTGAAAATCTTATGTCATTGGTTGTATCTTGATTATTTTCTAATGATTTAGTTTCCTTGAAAAGTTCAATGATTAATGATATTTAATATGATTTCAATTTAATTAGTCTCATGTGCTATGAACAATCGTCTCCCATTCGTCTGCCCCGATGATTCCGCCGTCGGTCGGGGTGTGACATTGCAGACCATGAATTATGACATTGATAATATCATCTCCCTCCCCTTAGATGAATTAAATGAACTGGCTGACATGGAATTGTCAAAGGAAAGAAAGGAGACATAAGATGCAAAGCTACTTCTTCAAATCAAAAAAGAAAGAAAAAAGAAAAGACTGTACAAGCATATGCTTACTCTCTCCCCAGTTCAAGAAAGTCTTGTACAAGAGGATGTGGTTCCACAAGAACCTCAGGTACACAAAGAAAAGGATAGTATCAACATGATCAACTACCTGAGTGCCACAGGACTCTATCAGGTTGATGCACTTCTTCCCTTACCCATTGACTACATTGAGTTTGAGTACCTCAAACAACTTGAACTTCATATAGTCAAAGAAAGAATGATCACCAAAAGGAAGGTAAAGGAAGAGGCTGCAAAGCCAAGAGCCATCATCTAAAAAAGTATGAAGAAGTCTGTTGATAGACAGAGGATGATGAGCTTCTTGAAGCTATATGGATTCTCCGGAAGGAGACTTGGTCCTATGTCTCTGTCCACTATGGATGAGCACATTAGGATTATCAATCAAAAGATTCAAAGAGGTGAACTTGTTGACTTACACTCTCCACCAAGTCAGGTGCCTCAGGAAGTAGAGATTAAGGTTGAACCATTTGAGACAACACAACCTGAATCTCCTGCTGAGCCTTAGCAAGCTTCCACTTCTGATCCACAGCAAGGTTTTGTCCCCTCTCAATCTGACCTTATGAGAGAGGAAAACCCAACTGAGAAAGACAAAGAAGATCAATCAGGTGCTGCAGGCCAGTCTTCTCAGTTAAAAGGTTCAAAGAGGAGAAAAGGGATAACTTCCAAACCAAAGCCAAATAAGAAGAAGAAAGAAGCATCCATCTCGAAACCATTGGATGAGTCAAAACATCCTAAGGATGTGCAAAAAAAGGATGCTCCACCAACTCCAAGTCAAGTAGCTCCTTTAGCATCAGGAAGACCCATCTTGTCCTGGACATACATTACAAATCCAGAAAGATGGCATGTCATCAGAGATCAAGGTATTGAAAATGTCTACACATGGCAGGATATGTTCAATCTACCTCTGCATGATCTCTTTTACATGAGAAGACACTTTGAGAGTCCGAGTGATCCTGGTCATCTTATGAAGAAAGGGATGGTCATTATCCTAATGAGTATTGTTGATATCTAAAGTCTTCAAGTGTTTTGGTAGCATTAGCCTAGGGGGAGTTTGTAAGGTTTGATATAAGGCTGATGTAACCCAAACACCCAAAGTCTCTCCTGCATGCATGTACAAGTGTACTGAAGTAGAATGCTTCAGAAGTTTCACACCAGCATCTATTAATATTCTAAGTGTGAAATCTTCCGAAACCAAGACCAATATCTTCTGAAGCCAAAGATGAAGTCTTCTGAAACTTCAAAGACAAAGTTTTCCGAAGCAACACTTGAAGATATATTTCTTCTGAAGACTTTTTGAACACATGCTTTATCTGATGTACTTTTTACATAAAGTTGGACCCATTTCTGCTGCAATTCTGATGAGAAACCAACTTTACATAAGTTGGTGAAAGGTCCATGCTTTTGGTAACTGTATATTGAGGTCTTGAGTCTGTAACTTTCTACCTTATGTACTTTATCCTTTTTGTAATATATTAGGATATCAGCTATGGCATTTCATAGTCACTAGTCAAAAGGCAATCTACCTTTTGACTCTACATTTGATTTGTTTGTTGTCTAGTCAATTGTATCCAGCTGGCCTTCAAAGTATGACCGGCTGTAGGATGTAGTATATGTATCTCAAGTACTTGTAACTTTCTGATATGCTTTTTATAACACTTGTAATAGAACTTGAGAAGCAATATACAATATTCTTGAAAACCAACTATTTGTGTGTTTTGCCATCTTGTTTTGTCTCATATTTACTTGTGTTCATTAGCATCTTTACCAAAGGTTAACTAGTTCTCTATTTGATCTGTTAAGTATTCTTAGCAACTCTCCTCATTGTGTTGTTATGTTGTAAGTGCATACCCTTCACCGGTCCTGCAGGGTGATAATATGCTATAACTGCGAAGGAGAGGGTCACATGAGCAGAGACCGCAAGAAGCCAAGGGCTGCAAGTTCCGGATCAAAGAAGATGACCAGAACCAAAGGGCAGAAAGCAAGCACCAGAGCTTTCACGATGACTTGGTAGGCGACTAGGACAGACCCAGATGTTGTACGAGGTAAGTTTCTAGTAAACCAAACTCTAGCTTCTGTGTTATTTGATTTAGGTGCTAGTAAGAGTTTTATTTCTGATGCTTTTTGTGCTAAATCGCTTGTTAGTCGTAGAAGTATAGATAAGCCCTTCGATGTATAAACTTCCATAGGTAAGTCTACTAGTATGGTTGACCTGAAAGAAGGTTGTGAAGTAGAACTAGAAGGTCATAAGTTTCCTGCTAGACTGTTTGTGAGGACCTTAGACAGGTTTCATGTAGTCCTAGGAATGGACTGGTTAGCAGACTACGAGGCGAATATGGTATGTCCTTTGGTCTAACTATCGCGCCAGCTGCTTTTATGGATTTAATGAACCGAGTGTGTTGGCCGATGTTGGATAAATGAGTGATTGTGTTCATTGATGATATCCTGATTTATTCAAGGAGCAAGGAGGAGCATATCGATCACATTTGAGAGGTGTTAGAGACGTTAAGAAAAGAGAAGTTGTATGCTAAGTTCTCCAAATGCGTGTTCTGGTTGCGCGAGGTTCAATTCTTGGATCACATGGGGAATTCAGAAGGAATTATGGTGTACCTGGCTAAAGTAGAAGCGATGATGCAATGAAAGTCCCCAAAGACGCCATCTGATATCCGTAGTTTCTTGGGGTTGGCGGGATATTATAGGAAATTCATCCAAGACTTCTCCAAGATAGCTTCTCCATTGACTAAGTTGACCCGTAAGAATGTGAAATTTGTATTGGGTCAAGATCAAGAGAAAGCTTTTGAGGATCTAAAAGAGAGGTTGACTCAAGCTGCTGTCTTATCATTACCCGTAGAAAGCAAAGATTTGGTGGTCTATTCAGATGTTTCTTACTCGGGAAGGGTTGCTTATTGATGCAATGAGCAAAAGGCTGTAGCTTAAACATCTCGACAACTAAAAGTTTATGAGGTTAATTATCCTACTTATGACTTGGAGCTAGCAGTTTTGGTATTTGCATTAAAGATTTGGAGGCACTACCTGTACGGGATGAAGTGTACCATCTTCACAGACAACAAGATCTTGAAGTATTTCTTTAAGAAGAAAGACTTGAATATGAGGTAGAGGCAATGGTTGGATCTCATAAAGGATTATCATTGCGATATCCTTTACCATCTAGGGAAGGCCAATGTGGTGGCAGATGCCCTCAGCCGAAAGGAGAGACCCGAGCCAATTCGGGAAAAGGCTTATCAGTTGATTATGACCTCTGATGTGATGAAACAGGTCAAGGAGTTTCAAGACAAGGCATTGAAAGGAGATCATCTTAACTCCGAAAGGATGAGAGGTCTAGTCGCGAAGTTGGGTGAAAACACTCTTGGTGTTACAACCCGATTCAGCTGGATGTGGATCCCTCGTTATGGAGACTTCCGTGGGAGGATCATGGATGAAGCTCATAAGACTCGATACTCTATTCATCTCGGTGCTACTAAGATGTATCAGGATATGAAGAAAGATTGTTGGTGGCCGTGTATGAAACATGACGTGGGGGAGTATGTGAGTAAGTGCCTTACTTGCTTGCAAGTGAAGGTCGAGCATCAGAAGCCATACAAGAAGATCCGACCGTTGGATATACCGGAGTGGAACTGGTATCATATCACCATGGACTTTATCATGAAGTTACCTGTACCGCAAAGGGGTATGATGCCATATGGGTGATATTAGCCATAAGGAGTTAAGGAGCGTCGAGGTGATTGAGGCTATGGCTGGGAAGCTGGAAAGTACCAAAGTCTTTATGAAAGCAGCCAAGGATAGGCAAAAGTCATATGCTAATAAACGGCATAGACCGATTGAGTTCCAGGTGGGTGACAGGGTTATGTTGAAAGTTTCACCTTGGAAGTGCATCATTCGGTTTAGGAAGTGGGGCAAGTTCAGCCTGAGATACATAGGTGTTAGGATCGTGTATTGGACGAAATACTAACTGATAAACGTGTATACCAAGTCAAATAATGCGGAATCCTATTTGATTGGCGATCCAATCAGTGAGAACGCACATAGAAACAATTGTAGATTGAATCTAAAGGTTAAGAACGATTGGTAATCGATCTAGTGCGATCTATGAACTTGGAACAGGTTCTTAAAAGTCTCTGAATGGCTAGGGTACGATTTAGTACGTAGGTTTTCGAAGTGTTACGTTTTTTCACAGTTTAAGTGGTATTTATAGGTTAGGGTTTCTCATTCGTGCGACTGAACCATTAGCATGCTTCAGTCATGCGATTGAGTCATGCGGTTGATCCATTCGCACGACTGAGTGTTCAGTCGTGCGACTGAGTCAATCTCATGTTACAATCATGCGACTGATCCAGTCTCCTGGTTCAGTCGTGCGACTGGTTCATTAGCATGAAGTTGTTCTTTCGTATGGTCCATTAGCATGGGCCATTCGCATGATAAATTCACACAACTAAGTTTGAATATGTTTCTTAATCAGTACTTTACTAAGATTTATTCAAATAACCACAAACCTATATAATTAGTTCAATATGCGTTAATAAATAATAAACATTCATACAATGAAACATTAAACATTAAGATCATTCATCATATAATATGTTTCATTCAATTCATATATTTCATTTACATTGAGGATACGACAAACATATTACATTAAGATCGTAAACTAGGAACATATGCATCTACAAACTCCCCCTTGGACCTAGTTTCTATCATTGTCTAGCATCCTTCATTAGCTCGTCGAACTTCTTATGCCTCTCCTCAACTGTGACTCCTGCGTGTATCTCAAAAGCAAAGCATAGTTTTATCACATTCTGAAATTGGAGGGCCTGCACAATATCTTGCAGATCATAGAACAATGACCACCTGTATAAAGTATCAACATCATTGGTAGATAGGTTGGTTAGCCACATTGGGTCAAATACCCTGATGGTCTCTATTTTGCTCTCTTTTTGTAATACTATGACCGCTTCTCCTGTTCGCCAGTCATAATACCACCACTTGAAGTGGTGAGTGAAACCTGTGGCATTTACCTCATAGGGATCTTCGACATAGTGCGAGGAGGACTCCACTTCAACACCACTTTGGGTTTCCCAGTCCTTGGGTCCACCTCCGACCTCCGAATATATCTCGTTGGTTGCTGAGGCTTGAAGTTAACCCATCGTGTGTGGTATTCTCTCTTTAGTGCACCTTCAAACCAGCCGGACATCTTCCTAGGATTAGCATACAGAAGGTTCAGGCGTGCCAACTGGTTGAGCTCAAAACAGGGAGAGTCTTCAGATCATGTGGAAATCTGAAGTACTCGATTCCCTTTTCTCGTTTCACAGCATAAACATTAAGATCCTCCAAGTAAGCCCACGCGATAATCTTGCCAGACACCTTGAGATGCTTCTTGACTCTGTAGAGCTTGGTGTAGGCACTCGGTTTCGATGCTGTGCGTTGGGCACGGATCTCTGCAAAACACGCCGCTCATCCAACCTTTTTGGTCTCAATATCTTCATCCGAGGCTTGGGCTTGGCTCTCTGATTTCTCAGTCTCCCTCTCCATCGTATCCAATTTAGCATACA
>BJCM01110909.1:0-24886 GCA_018326385.1 Flaveria bidentis | reverse complement strand
GTCAAAAAGCCACCTAGTTTTGTAGATCCTGATCATCCTGATTATGTCTGCAAGCTTGACAAAGCTCTTTATGGGCTGCATCAGGCACCTAGGAAGTGGTATGAGACACTATCTGAGTATATTTGCAAACATGGATACAGGAGAGGTACTATAGATGGAACTCTCTTCATCAAAAGACAAGGAAGTGACATATTTCTAGTTCAAGTATATGTGGATGACATCATTTTTGGTTCAACTAATCCAAAGCTCTGCAAAGACTTTGAGAAGCTGATGAAAGACAGATTTGAAATGTGTGCCATGGAGGAACTCAATTTCTTTCTGGGAATTCAAGTGAAGCAAGTTGAAGATGGCATCTTCCTTAGTCAGTCAAAGTATTTTCAGGACGCACTCAAAAGGTTCAACATGACGTATTGTAAGATTGCAAGACACCCATAGCAAGAAACCACTCCCTTAGACCTGATCTTGAGGGGGAGTGTGTGGATGAACACCTTTATAGGGCTATGATTGGGTCTATTTTGTATCTTACAGCTAATAGGCCTAATATCATGTTTGCTACATGTATTTGTGTAAGATATCAAGCCAACCCTAAGATGACTCACCTCATCACTGTCAAAAGGATTCTAAGATACCTTGAAGGTGCTTCAACACTTGGTTTATGGTATCCTAAGAATTCTGACTTCAGTCTATATACATATACAGATAGTGATTATGGTGGTTGTAACATGACTGCAAATTCTACATCTGGGGGATGTCAGTTTCTTGGTGGAAAGGTTGTCTCATGGAAATGCAAGAAACAATCCTTTGTCTCTGCATCAACTACTGAAGCTGAAAATATTGCTGCTGCAATCTGCTGTGCTCAAGTGCTTTGGATTCAGAATCAGATGCTGGACTATGGGTTAAACTTCAAGGAGACTCCCATTCACATAGATAAGAATAGTGCTATCTCAATCACAGAGAATCCTGTGCAGCACTCAAGGACCATGCACATCAATATTAGGTATCACTTAATAAGAGATAATTATTAAAAAGGATTAATTAAACTATTCAAAGTTCACACAAATGAACAATATGTTTGTCTATTTACAAAGGCTTTTGATGAACATAGATTTAAATATCTAATATCAGCTATTGGGATGATCAACTTAGAGTAGGTTTTTCTTAAAACTAATTCTTATTATTTCTTAAAATATGCATGTCCTAAGTTGTCTAGTCTATCACTTTCATAAGCTCTTGTTTTCTTTGGATGAAAATCTTTTTGAAGACTTTCCTTAGATTTTTGAAATTTTTTGATCATTTGGAAGATATGTTTTTATCTTCGGAAGAAAATCATACCATCAAAACAAATAACTGTCTAAGAAACTTTACCTTGAGAAGAAATTTCGGAAATATCTTCCGGAGCTTAAATCTTGTCTCAGACACTTATATGTTTTCAAGGACCTTTTTCTTCCAAAGCAAAATTAACTCTAGGAAGCTTTGTCCTTCTATGAACAAAGCTTTCAAGTCTTAATTTCTCTTCCGAAGCAAAATTTTCAAAATTCTCAGGAAATTCTTCCGAAGTCATTTTAGCTTCAGAAGCTTTTTCATTAAAACTTCCGAAGATAATTTACCTTCAGAAGCTTTTTGTTTTCCAAGAAAACTACTTTTTGAGCAAAAGTAAACTACTTTTTCAGATGTAGGACCGACATTCGGATTTCAAAGTTTATCTTCATTCATTAAACTTTATCTGAAATCTCTTTTTCACATCCAAACCCAATGGTTTCCCCCTCTTTCTATCATCTGTTTCTTCCTCCAAACCTAAGACCCCAAATTTCTTTCTAAAATTTCTTTCTTTTCTCTTTCTTCATTCTTAAGCTACCTCACAATGGCCAACCGTGCTCACGGAAATGACCCCAACTTTACCATGCAGCTACACAGACAACATATCCAGGTTGCTCTGTTAAGCTCTGAGAAAGATCCTCGTTTCTCAGAGGTTTTCCGTTTCTTAGCTTTGTCCAACTACTTCACCTCCCTAACCATTGATCCTCCACTATATGAGGATCATCTGCTTGAATTCTGGAAGACCTGCGAAGAGGTCGTAATGGATGGGGAGAAGGCATTGTCTGCCACAGTGCAGGGGAGAACAGTCTTCATCAATCAGGCCACCATCAACATGCATCTTTAGCTGGATAATGAAGAAGGTGAGGTGTTCTTCCTAAAGGAAGTTGTCAATCATTCTTTTGAATAGATGGGCTATGAGGGAGACTACTCTGTCAAGACCTTCAGGAAAGGGAAGGTCCATCCCAGTGGAGATACCTGGTCCATATGGTTATCCACAGCTTATCCAACAAGCATGGTGGATGGGACCATATTCCTGAGGATCTCTCCTTCATTATCCATGGAATGATTCAGGGGGTCATGTTCAGGTATTCTCAATTTGTTTATACTAATTTACTTGCCAACTTAGACTCCATAGAATATTACATGTTTCCAAGATATGTCCAGTACATTCTTAATTGTGAACTGGGCTCACAGTTAAAGGGAACAGGTAACATTCTTAAACTGGGACAGATGAAGCCCGGCATCTTTAAAATACTAAGTAAGCCCACTGTTGGTTTCTATGGGGTAGAAACAACCCAAGTCCCAAAAATGTTAGAGCTCATTGCTCAATGTGACAACCTAGCAGCACCAACTAGTGCTGAACCCACACATTCTTCTTCCCAACCACCTAAACAGTCTCAAATCACCCTCACTTACCAAAGAAATCCAAATGAACCCCTGCTCAGACTATTCAGCTTATGGAGGCCCCCATACACTCACCAATACAATAGGAAATGTACACTAGAGCTCCCACTTCTCATGAGGATCAAACCACTCCCATCTCTTCAAGGATCAGTGCTGAGGTTCCTCATTCTCAGCCTGATGAGCTCAACAGCCACCTCTCCCAAACTGCCTTAAGCCATCACTTTGAGTCTCAACACTGAAGTGATCAACCTTCAGGGGATAGTTACCATCCCAAGCCTTTAGATCTCAATCAACCTATCTCCAACCTTGACTTCTATACTAATGAAGATTTAGGTTTCAGTGAGTAAAATGATTCTCTCTTCATTTCCCCTACTCAAACAGAGATGAGTGCTCCTGAGTCTCCTACTTCTAGCCCATATTATTCACCTACAACTGAGGTGGACACTTCTGAACATGTTTAGGATGTCCATATAGAAGAGGCTCTCACTTTAGAATGTGATTACATCATTAAGACCTCAACCACGGAAACTCAGCCCACTGACATCTCAACTGAGATTGCCAGTGAGTAGAGGAAATCTAGCAGCTAAGAACCTAAAGCTGGTGGTGAGACTGAGGACTTTGGTCCAATCATCACATCCCTTAATGATTCTTCTCATGAAGATGAGGGAGATTTAAGACTAAAGGTGCAACAACTATCTACAACATGTACCTATTTATTTTCCAAGGTTAGTCACCTTGAATCTCAAGTGACTACCTTGTAGAACAGGATCAATGATCAGAACTTGAGATTTCATATTATAAGGAACAACTAGCTGGGAAACCTTTAAGAGGAGCTCAACCAGGAACACGAGAACCTATGGAGGTGGTTGACTGAACTCCTAGCTCACCTATGCAAGTGGGTGATGCTACAAGAAATTAGGAGAAAGTCATCACTACCACAAATGCTGGGAGTTCCTCAGGGAGTATGGACATTGAGGACTCACCATCCTCACTTGCAATTGGACCTACTCAACAACTTCCTCAAGTTCATATTGACATGGACTCAATAGATTCCTTAATACAGGGTCTGTTTGAGGAAGGGATACCAAGGGCCATGTCATCTCCACCATCTTCCAATCACATCATTGGGTGGAGGTATGACAGCAACAGGAGAGCCCTAATCATCATGAAAGTTCAAGGGCAGCAGGAGATCTTCAATTTTCAGACCTTGAACTATTATGACGGTTTGGATTTAGTCAACATGCCACTTGTCAATCCATGCCAATCAAAACAAGCTGACAAGTTGGCTAATAGAATCCAAGACCAAATCACTGTAGAGTTTAGCCTTAGAAGAAGACTGTGGGAATCAGGCAATGACAACGGTCAACAGGATGTTGAGGCAGAACCTAAGATTAGCTTAATAGGAGAAACCTTGACTAAAGGCCCAGTAACAGAACCTAAGAGCCCACTCTTATCATCAACAACTGCTGCAGAGATCAATGACCTTTTTTAGACACCTGCTGGTGAAGGGGATTGTCAACCTCTCTCTGGCCGGAGCTTAGAGGTTGCATCAAGCAATGAAGGCCAAAGCTCTCTCCACCCTGAGTCATAAAGGTCTGTGAGTGACAAAGGGAAAAGAAAGATGACATCTGAGGAGAATGAGAAAGAGGAGAGAGAGAGAGGAAAAAGAAGCTAAGGGTAGAAAGTTCCTCTGCTGAGTCTTCAACACTCATGGAGTCTGCTATCAGGGTTGCGCTCAGACCAGATACTCAGATTGATGAGTTAAGTGCAGTCAGGATAAACTATCTGCGAATAAGGATCTATGACATAGATAATGTCATCTCTCTCCTTTTTGAGGAGTTAAATGAACTGGTTGACCTGGAAAGGTCAAGAGAGAAGAACGAGGCAGAAGATGCAGAGCTTCTAGTAGAAATCAAAGAAGGCAGAAGGAAGAAAATATTGTACAAGCATGTGCCTACCCTCTCCCCAGTTCAAGAAAGTCCTGCATAAGAGGATGTGGTTCAACAAGAACCTCAGGTAGATAAAGAAGAAGATAGGATCAAGATGATCAACTACCTGAGTGCCACGGGCCTCTATCAGGTAGAAGCATTTCTTCCCCTGTCCTATGACTATGTTGAGTTTGAGTATCTCAAACAACTCGAACTTGAGATAGTCAAGGAAAGAAAGAAAACAAAAAGGAAGCTAAGGGAAGAAGCTACTAAGACAAGAGCCATCATCCAAAAGAATAGGAAGAAGTGTGCTGACAGACAGAGGATGATGAGCTTCTTGAAGCTGTATGGATTTTCCGGAAGGAGACTTGGCCCCATGTCTCTATCCACTATGGATGAGCATAACAGGGTGATCAAGAAGAAGATCAAGAGTGGAGAGCTGGTTGACTTACATTCCACTCCAAGTCAAGCCCCACCTGAAGTGGAGGTTAAGGTTGAAAACCCAGAGACAACACAACTTGGACCTCCTGCTGAATCTCAGCAAGCTTCATCTTCTAATCCACAGTAGGGTTAGTCTCACTCTCAATCTAAACCTGTGAGAGTTGAAGGCCCAACTAAGAAAGACAATGAAGATCAATCTGGTACTGCAGGCCAGTCTTCTCAGTAAAAAGTTGTAAAGACAAAGAAAAGGAAGGCTTTTAAACCAAAGCCAAAGAAAAGAAGACTGTATCCTTTTCTGAACATCAGGACCAGTCAGAACATCCTGAGAATGTGCAGCCAGAGGATGCTCCATCATCTCCCATTCCAGTAGCTCTTCTAGTATCAGGAAGACACATCTTGTCCTGGACATACACCACAAATCCGGAAAGATGGCATGTCATTAGAGAACAAGGCACTGAAGACATTTACAATTGGCAAGACATGTTTCAGTTGCCTCTGCATGATCTCTTTGACATGAGAAGATATTTTGACAGTCTGAAGGATCCGATCACCTCATGAAGAAAGGAATGGTGATTATCCTAATGAGGATTGTTGATATATGAAGTCTACAAAGTGTTTAGGTAGCATTAGCCTAGGGGGAGTTTGTAGAGAATATATGAAGAGGTTGATGCAACCCAAACATCCAAAGTCTATCCTGCATGCTGCACATGTGCATTGAAGAAGAATGCTTAGGTAGTTTACACATACAACAAAAAATATTCTAAGTGTAAAATCTTCCGAAGTCAAGACCAACATCTTACTAAGCCAAAGATGAAATCTTCCGAAGCTTCAGGAAAAAGTCTTCCGAATCCTCAACTCTTGAAGACAAATTTCTTCCGAAGACTTTTAGTAACATGCTTTATCTGATGTACTTTTCCATAAGCTTTTAGCAATATGCCTTTTGACTATACAATTGATTTACTTTTGTGTCTAGTCAATTGTATTCACCTGGCTTTAACAGTATGGCCAGTTGTAGGATGTAGTATAAGTATCTCATGTTCTTGTATCTTTCTTTTATGCTTTGTAACACTTGTAATAGAACATTGAGAAAGCAATATATTGCAATCTTGAAAAGCATACTCTTGTGTATCTTGCTCTTGTGTTCTGTTTCTCATATTACTTGTGTTCTTAGTGTCTTTACTTGTGGTTAATCCAGTTCACTGTTTGATTAAGTTTGGTTACTCTCCACTTTTGTGCTGTTGTGTTGTAAGTGACCCCCTTCACCGTTCATGCAATGAAGTTTACTGTTTGTCAAATGGATGTGAAGTGTGCTTTCTTGTATGGAAAGATTGCTAAAGAAGTCAATATGAGTCAACCACTTAGCTTTGAAGATCCATATTTTCCTCACAGGGTATACAAGCTTGACAAAGCACTATATGGTCTTCATCAAGCTCCAATAAAGTGGTATGAGACTCTTATCTTCTTTTATTCTTGAACATGGATATGAAAGAGGAAAGATCGATCAGGCTCTCTTCAATAAAAGAAGAGGAAGAGACATGTTGCTAGTCCAGATTTATGTGGATGATATTATATTTGGCTCAACAAACAAGCAACTCTGTAAAGACTTTGAAGACCTTATGTATTCAAAATTTCAAATGAGTGCAATGGGGGAACTCACTTTCTTTCTATGGGTGCAAGGCCAACAAACAACAAATGGAAGATTGGACCTGATCCAGTCTATCAGAACTCCTTGCAATGGGGAACTTTGAAGACCTTATGTATTCAAAATTTTCATCAATCAATAAAAATATATGTAAACAATGTTGAAGAAAATTCACTTTGCTCACTGTCAGTCTATCAGAACTCCTTACAATACTAAATTGAAGATTGGACCTGATCCAGAAGGCAAATCAGTGGACCAGACTCACTATCGATCTATGATCGGTTCACTTATGTATCTAACAGCCAGTAGGCCTGACATTATGTTTGGTGTTTGTGTGTGTGCCAGATATGAAGCTGATCCTATGGAATCTCACGTGAATGCTGTCAAGAGGATATTCAGATAACTTAAGGGCAAACCAGCTCTTGGGTTATGGTACCAAAGGAAGGAGACTTCAATCTCTATGCCTTCACTAAAAGTGACTATGGAGGATGCAACTTCAATAGTTTTGATACATATGTACCTAGTTTAGGAGCTTAATGTAAAATGTCTGTCATGTCTTACATATATGTAATGAATGAGTTGTATGAAATGCAATATGTGATTTATGCTTATAATGTTTAATGTTTCATTGTTTATTGTGTAATAAAGAATATTGAACTAACTATAGAGGTTAGTGGTTGTTTTCATAGTTCTTAGTCAATAACGATTGAGAAACATGTTTAAACTTGATCGTATGAAGTCTTCATGCTAATGGACCATATGCATGAATACTTCATGCTAGTGGACCAGTCGCACGACTGAACCAGGAGACTAGATTAGTCGCATGATTGAGACATAAGATTGGCTCAGTCGCATGATTGAACCTTGAGTCATGCGTATGGATCAATCGTATGATTCAGTCGCACGACTGAACCATGCTAATGGTTCAGTCGTACGATTGACAAACCCTAACCTATAAATACCACCTAATTCATGGAAAAACAAAACACTTCAAGAATTTAAACTCACAATCATAACCTAGCCATCTAGAGACTCTAGAGAACCTGTTCCAACTTCATAGTTCGTAGTTGATCACGTTCTAATCATTCTTAATGTTTCTTTAATCGTTAGATTGATCAGAACTCGTTCTCACAGATTGGATCACCAATCAAATAGGACTCTGCACTATTTGATTAGGTATACACACATAATCAGTTAGTACTCCATACGTACACGGTCCTAATAAGTGGTATCAGAGCTTTGGCTCTTGATTATGCGTGTGATTCGATTAGTTTCAGTGCAAAAATCACGTATTTCATTCAAAAGAAACACCTTTTTGGAGTAAAACAGTGTTTTCGATGTCTCCAGGTCTAAATGTTTACGTTTCTCGGCATACGGCAGATTAGGGTTCTTGAAAAATCGTGTTTTTGCATCAAAGTGTCAAAAACCTTCGATTTAGCAAAAAAAGCGGCCTTCAGTCGCACGATTGGGTCAATCAAACGACTAAACTCAATCACACCACCCATTCGCACAATTGAACTCAGTCGCTCATCCATTCGTATGACTAAACATCTTCATTCGTCTGTCTCCAATCGCTCACTCCATACGCACGACTGAATCCAATCGCACGATTGAATTCATTCGCATCTCTCATTCGCACGACTGAGTCATCCGCATTGGCCATCCGCATTTGTCCAATCGCATGATTGACTCATCCGCATTGGCCATCCGCATTTGTCAAATCGCACAATTGACTCATCCGCATTAGTCCAATCGCACTAGTGACTCATTGGCATCTGTCCATTTGCACAAGTAAATAAGTTGATTTCTAAAGTTCAAAGTTAAAGAGATGGAAGATCAATTCTCTGCGTTTACTTCTAGTAGGGACTCATGGATCCAGAACCTTTTGCTTCTGGAAAATGAGATTGGGAATCATAATTAACCACCTAAACTTATAACATTTGATGATTACCCATATTGGAAGCAGCGATCTATCTTAACGGAGTTGATCCCAACCTTCGGAAATCCATTGAGACAGGTTATAGTATGCCGGTTGGTGTTGATGGTGTTAAATTAACCTTGGGTGGGATGACTGACAGCCATAAAGTGAAGTATAATGCAAAAAACAAGGTGTATGCCCTGTTGACTCATTCAATACCAAAAGACATATTCCATCAGTTTTCTGAGAACAAATAGGAAAAGAAGTTATGGCAAGCTTTGGAGAAACGATACGACGGGAATGCAACGTTGAAAGCTCTAAAGGCAAAGGCTTTGAAGAAGGAGTTTGATAACTTCTCTTTTATGGGAAAAGAAAGCTTGGATGATGTCATAGATAGGTTCTATCATCTAATGAGTGAGCTGCACACTCATGGGGTCACAACATCAATGGAAGACAAAGTTTCAAGCTTTGCTAATGGTTTACCTAAGAAGTGGGACTCGTTTGTGTCTAATTTGAGAGAGAACAATATACTGGCAAAATTAGACATAAACGACTTCATCCTAAAATTGAAGGAGGAGGAACTTAGGATGAAGTACAGGTCACAGAAAGTATCCTATGACTAGAATCCTTCATTCTATAACTCCTCATCCACGTCAACCAGTTCAGAAGCACCTCTTCAAATAGCATTTGTGTCTAGTTCAACTGCTCCTTCTCAAACCACAGCTTCAGGATCTGAAACGTCAAGGTCATCTAGTACCCAATATATTGCACCTGAAGCAAATGCTACTAAGTTAAAGACCAAGAATCTTGGAATATTACTAGGGAGGTTTGCTAAGGAGCATATGGACCTTCTAGCAGCGGTTGTTCAGTTTTATGATAGTCTAGTTGCAGGAATGATCGGAAATTACCATCTGGCAGATGAGGATTACGAGCAGGTGGACGAGAATGAACTAGAATGAATGGATATTATGTGGGCTTTGGCAAGTGTTGTCATGAGAGCGAAAAAGTTTGTGAAGAATACTGGATAGAACTTGATAGCCACAAAAGATACTACCTTTGGTTTCGGCAAAACCAAAGTTACCTGCTTTAACCGTGGAGAAAAGGGGCATTTCAAACGTGAATGTGTAAATCCCAAGAAGACAGGTAATGGGAATCCATTCTCATCCTTTAACCGTCAAGACAAACCGACAAGTGGAGCAACCTCATCAAGCAAAGAGACAAAGTCCTTGACAGATCAAGGTGACGAAGGATAGGACTGGACCTTTAGTTTTGTGTCTCCGGGTTAAAATAATATTGCCAATGTCAAAGGTTTGGTGATGACACTGCCAGTGAAGGTGAAATCGTAGGTGAACAAGTGATGTCAGATAATGAAGATACTGCGAATATGGTCAATTACCTGATTGAAGAAGATCTCAAAACGACATGTTCAGAATCTCCAACATCTGAAGAGTCAAACTTTCCGCTGATGGCTGATTCAAGCGAATCTTCACAGGGAATTACCAAAGACCAACTCTTTGAAAATCATGCTTGTAATGAATGTAACAAATTTAGAGAAAGCATAGATTTAAAATATGATAGGTTATTATACCACAATGATAGCTTAGTAAATGACTTACAACTATGCACAGAAGCTAATCGAATATTAAAACAAAATGAGCACAGTTATAAAGAGAAAATTGAACTTTTAAATAAACAACTAAGGGAAACCGAAGTTGTTGCTTTTTATCAAGCCAATGACATAAAGTTCTACTTAAACTCCCTGGAAGAAACTAAGAAAGAAAAGGCAATTTTAGAAGTTGAAGTCAACTCATTCAAACAAAAATTGCACAGTTGGACTAGTTCTTCTCACATAGTTCAACATTTAGTGAAAGAACGAAATAACGGGGAGGGGTTGGGTTACAAAGTGGTTCCACCACCACATGAGATATTTTTAAATGCTAAATGTAGGCCAGGAAATAACAATCCTATTATGGATCATGTGGTGTCCACTCTTCTAGTTAGTGATCCAGATTCCACATGTAAACCGGTGGAATCTGTCACTAAACAAAAGGAGGCTACTTTGAAATCTACTAGTAAGATGCCTATTGTGAATTTGGAAGAACAATTTGAAAAGGTTAATGTAAAGTCAGGTTCAAACATGTCTATTTCTTAACCCAAAACGACCAAACCAATTAACCAGCCACGTGCTCCACGTCACAGTCCAAATAAAAAAAAGGCTAAAGATGTTAAAAACGTTCAAACAATGAATTTTGTTAAATAAATTAAAACATCTAAACAAGAAGTGTCCAAACCCAACCAGACTAAAGTTACACCTGTATCACACACTTCCCCACAGAGACAAGTTTTCCAACATGTAGAAGGTAGATCATGCTATGATTGTGGAAAGAGAGGACACATCGCTTCTAATTGTCCTTATTATCAGACACCAAGAAAGAAAATTGAACTTCATGATACTAATAAAATTTCATGTTAAAGGAGTTCTATTACTCCACCAAAAAAGAAGTAATGAACCTAAAGTTTAAACCGTAAGCCAATCGTCTGTTTTTTTCAGAAATATGCCTTACACAAAACTAGCTTATGGAAAGAAAAGTCAAGTCCAGTGTCTGATACTGAGAACACTAAGAAGAATAATATACCCTCACCCTCTAATGGATAGTGGGTTGAGTTCATGATGTGTGATTCCTCTGGGTCACCCAAGCCAGTTAAGGCTTGGGTCCTAAACCTAAACTAATAATGTCCTCTGAATGTGTAGGGTGTCCGTTACAGTGCAATCACAAACACCTGGATTGTTTATAGTGGGGCATCTAGGCATATGATCAGGAACCTATCTCTCCTTTCAAATGTCAAACAAATTAAAGGAGGACGTGTCTCATTTGCTGGAAATAAAGAAGGATACATGACCACTCAAGGAGAAGTGGGAAATCAGAAATTCAAATTTGACAAGGTCAACTACGTTCAACAATTACAAAATAACTTGCTTTCTATATCCCAGATCTATGACAAAGGATTCAAGGTTGTTTTTGAAAACAAGAAGTGATATGTGTTAAAGAAGGGTTACATTATCTCGGAGGACCAAATCCTAATTTCAGCTTCAAGATATAATGACATATATGTCTTGGATCTATCAAAGGTCTCCACAACCGATCATCAAGTACAATGCTTCTTGTCAAAGGCAACTGAGAGGGACTCGATCTCCTGGCATAAGAGAATGGGACACATAAATCCATGGAAGATGAATCATTTGATTAAGAATGATTTAGTAAATGGAGTTAATGTTAAGAATTTCTAACTTTCAGATTTTTGTGTAGCGTGTAAGAAAGGCAAATAGACCAAGAAGTCTCACAAGGCAAATAAAGTAAATTCTATTGAATTGCCTCTCGAACTTCTACATATGGATCTGTTTGGTCCTGTGAGCACCAAGAACATCGCTGATGATCTGTACTATTATGTAGTCACTGATGACTACTTCAGATTCTGTTGGGTAATGTTTCTGAAATCCAAATCAGAAACATTTGAATCGTTCAAATAGCTGGTAACCACATTGGAATCACTCTACAAGCTGAAAGTACGTCAGATTCGCTCAGACAACGGCACAGAATTCAAGAACCAGTGGATGGAGGCATTCTGCAAAGAGAAAGGAATTGTACATTAGTTCACATCTACCTACACTTCACAAATGAACAGAATTGCTGAACTGAAGAACAGAAGCTTGATAGAGACAGCACGAACCATGCTAGCTAACTCGGAACTGCCCATCCAATTTTAGAATGAGGCAGTTGCCAATGCATGTTACCCCCTAAATCAAGTCCTGGTGGTCAAACGTCATGGTAAAACATGTTACGAGCTGCTCCAACAACATAAACCTAATCTAGAGTACCTCGAACCATTTGGCACACCTTGTACGCTGCTGAAGAAAAATCAGTCAAGGAAGTTTAGTGAAAAGGCTGAAGAAGGAATTTTTCTAGGATACAACATGCTTCTCTCCCCTAGTGATGATGAGTTACAACAACTCAATGGGTCAAGTAGAAGTGTGGTGCAACGTCGACGTTCAGAGATACACCACCCCCTACTGGAAAAGAACCCGTATTCTTCTTCGACTATGATGGATTCTTTAAGTCCTTCAACATCCTTCTCTCCCTAGTGATGATGAGTTATCGACGAAAATGATGTACGATGTCTTAAACACACCGTCACTAGACTCGACAACATCAGGTTCACAAGGTGAGTCTTCTAGTCATTCAGGGGGAGCACTGGAGGTAAGTGACTCTTCCTCTAACGATGTAGAAGTGGAGAATGTTCACGTGGAATAGGAGGAACAGGTTCCTGCTACTGAAAGTACACAAGCATCAGATGTTGATTCCTTTGACACTTCGGAACCTCGAACTCCAATGGCTACAGATACTGAACCAGAAATTCAAAATCTGGATCAAGAAAAAGTCATAGGGGATGTACATAATCCTCTGGACAACATCATAGGGGTTGTATAATCGGGAGTACAGACAAGAAATCAGCTATACTCAACTGATTATGCCTCAATCATGGAAAAAGGCTATATTCACGATGGTGCTTATCGATGTTTTGTGTCTCAATTTGAGCCAAAATATGTAAGTGAAGCCTTAAACGATGAGGCATGGGTGAGTGCCATGCAAGAAGAACTTCTTCAATTCAAGAATTTAGGAGTATGGACACTTGTGGATAGACCAAAAGGTGCTAAGGTCATTGGCACTAAATGGGTCTTGAAATGCAACAAAGATGACCAAGGGGTCATAATGGGAAACAAGGCTCGACTTGTAGTTCAAGGATTTTGACAAGTCGAAGGCATTGATTACAATGAAGTGTTTGCACCTGTGGCGATAATGGAAGCAATCTGTATCTTCCTAGCCTATGCATCTTATATGAAGATTAAAGTTTATCAACTAGATATGAAGAGTGCATTCTTTCATGGTGAAATCAGGGAGATAGTGTATGTCACTCAACCCAAAGGATTTGAGGATCCGTATCATCAGGACAGAATTTACAAGCTGGATAAGGCTCTCTATGGGCTCCATCTAGCCCCAAGAGCATGGTATGAGAAGCTCTCGACTCATCTTGGGAAGCCCGACTTTCGTAGAGGAGTGATTGACTGCATACTGTTCATCAAAGAAAAGGATGGTGGCTTACTACTTGTACAGATTTATGTTGATGACATAATCTTCGGTTCCAAACACGAAGAATTGTGTAAAGAATTTGAAGCCGTAATGAAAGCTGAATTTGAGATGAGTGCCATGGGACAGATGAAGTTCTTTCTCGGGGTATAGGTGGAGCAGACACCAAAGGGAATATTTGAACATCAGACCAAGTATGTAGGCGATATCCTCAGTCGGTTCGATATGGAGAATGCTTCGGTAGTTGGGACTCCACTTGCTACAAACTATGACGTGGCACACGACAAAAATGGTGATCTGGTGGATGCCACCATGTACCCAGGAATGATTCGATCCCTCAAGTACCTCACAGCCTCACGACCTGATATCATGTATGCTACGTTTCTCTGCTCCAGATATTAGGTGAAACAGAAAGTCAACCATCTCATAGGAGTTAAACGGATTTTCTTTTATCTGAAGGGTACACCAACACTCGGGTTGTGGTATCCTCATGACGATGATTTTGAGCTTATAGCGTATAGTGACTCAGATTACAACGACTGCAAAATGAACTACAAGTCAACGTCTACAGGATGTCAAATTTTTGGGAGAAGATTAGTCACCTGACAGTGTAAGAAGCAGACATCGGTTGCTCTGTCAACTTATGAAGCTGAATATGTTGCTGTTTCAAGTTGCTATTCGCAGATTCAATAGAAAATGTTGGACTACGATTTGCAATTCTCTAATACTCCTATTTATGTTGATAATTCTGCTACTATAGGCGTAACAAAAAATCCACTCCAACATACTAAAACTAAACACATCGGCATTATGTATCACTTTATACATGATTGTTTTGAAAAGCATTTAATTGATGTCGTTAAAATAAATATGGATTTTCAACGCGCCAACCTCTACAAAAAAGCATTTGATAAGCCGAGATTTCTATATCTATTAGAGATTAATGGCGTGAAAAAGAAAAGTGATGTGATCACAGAGGATGAAAATGCTTAGTTCGACAACTTTTTATTTTTATTTTCATTTATTTTTCTTATATTAATTTCCTATTTCTATAAAATCCAAAAACTCAAAAAATATTTTCGGTTTTAGCATTTTAGGGGGAGAATAGGTTAGATTAGTATTAAATTAGTCGTTTTATTTAATTACTTAGAAAAAACAACGGGAGAGGAGGACAACTTAGCGAAAAGGAATGAAATCAAATCTGTGATACTGATTCAACGTGTTTGGAAAATTATAGTACACTAGGAACAGATTATTTGGTACTTCAAAAAGTTTAACTGATTAAGATGCAAAAGTCAAAGTTTTAGTCTGAAAAGTCTAAGCAATATAAAAGGAAAAATGATAGTAAAACTAATAGGCAACTAAGGTAACATAGAGAAAGTATACCTAGAGGCTGCTAGTTCATTATATGATGTGTGATTAGATTCAACACAATAGACAAGTAGACCTCATTAGTGGTTTCAATTACAAACTAAGTTGTTCAACCTGTTGTGGGTTCCCATCTTATCCCTAGTTAACACAATCAACGCTATTCCAATAAGGGGTGAAGAGCAAAATAAACGCCACATATGTGGGCGGAAGACAATAAAATATGAGCAAAGCACATGAAAAAATGCAAAACGTAATTAAGCTAATAATTTATGTTGTTGTTGCGATATGTGCACAAAGAAAATAATTGCTCGAACAATAAGATAGGTTATGTGCCTCTGTGCTGTGCGGTGGCACTGACCTGAGGATAAGCATAACCTAAATATTCTAGAATTCATTATTGTTTGCGTCTCTCTGTTGTGCGATGGCAGTGACCCGAGGCTTGGCATCTCTTTGAAAGCTCTTAGAATAGTTTCTTCTTGAAATATACCCGTAGACCGCTCAAAAATCTCCTGAGGAACATTGATTACCATATAAGAGTGGGATCCACAAATACTTGTTCATATAATTAAACCTTAACTAATCACCAATGTGTATCAAAAATTTGTGTATGGATTTTAGAGGACAAATATACCGACAATCGTCGTGAGCTATAGTTCTTGAAAGTCAATATAATTGTGTGCATCTATTGGCTCTAGTCTGATTTCTTAAAATTGCTATTGACTATCAGTGAAAACAAGGATCAAGAATCAAGATTGTTTATTAAAATGTCCAATGATTCTTATATACATGTATGATTCCGAAATAAATCATACCAGAAATGATAAAAAGGAACTGAAGCTATGCTGTCGAGGAAGTAAAATCTATTAGAATTACTCTAATAGGTTTAAAATCCATCTCTAATAAAAAATACAAAAATATGTCTTAATTGTGTTTCTTAAATTTTCTAGTTGCTTTATTTTTTAAAATGTAGTCAATTAGTTGGTAAAAGTTGGACTAGGCATCGGAATTTAATATATGAAACATTCACTTAAAAGAGCTCACGTCTTAGGTGACCAATCGGTTCTTTGTTAAAAGGATCACGTCTCAGGTGATCAACAGTTTCCAAAGTTAAAAGGATCATGTCTGAGATGATCATTCGATCATAACGTTTTATCTATAGTAAAAAAGGCTAAGTGTTTGAATGGTCATAAGGTCTAACTCATAAGTATGAGACATTCACACGACTGGACCATAAGTATGGACCAGTCACACGATTGGATCATACGTATGAGCCCAATCGCATGACTGAACCACACGTATGGACCAAACGTATGATTGGACCATAAGCATGGGTCAATCCGTACGATTGGATCACCATAATAAAATAATCGCACAAATGGAGGTGATCGAATGAGTCAGCCGCACGACTGAAACCTAGTCGCACGATTGAATGTGACCGACTGAGCAAGTCGCATGACTGAGCCCTGGTCACACGAATCAAGAGTGTGAATAGGGTTAGTCACACGACTAAAGGAAAAGCTAGTATAAATTGAGGGGAGTTGGTCGCAGACACTCATCACCCCCAAATCGTACTTAAATCGTGTGAGAGCAAGGTCACTATGCCTAAATTTTGTATCCGTGATTTAGCTTCCTAATTGTGACACTAACGATTATGCTTTGTTTCTACAGGTAATGCAACACTAAAATCGACCTAAATGCTCAGTATAATCAAGCCCTAATGACGTAATTGAGTGATACCTAAATCGAGACAAAAACCATCAAAATAAACCATTAACATGGAGTTAATCGTCGATTTATTGAGTACTAAGTGTTATTTTGATTGATTGCGAGTCAAATGAGTCTAACCTAAACATTTAACATCAAGTATAGACCAAGAACCGAATCCTACGGTAGCGTATAGAGACATATGTGAATGGACACACCGATGAACTTCAATCGCACGATTGAAATGGGCGAATGACTCAATCGCACAAATGAACCATGTGTATGGATTCAGTCGCATGACTAGTTCAACCGCATAGAACAACATACGACTCAGTTAAGTCGTAGGTTCATTCGCACGATTTAGACTCAGTCGCATTGTCCATTCGCACAACAGAACAAAATGATTCAAGCCCATTAAATTCAAATGTCATTCACTTACACAAACTCTAAAGTTTATTTATCTTGTGTAAAAGAGACATAGCGAGTAGATGGAATATGAGCACAAAGCATAACCTCTGTGCGCATCTGGACATCACCTCCCGGAATGCATGTGATTTTTCTGGGATTATTACCTTCCTACGGAGTTCGAGGATCTTCCAGGCCATATCTACCACGTGCACACCATATCGATAGATTCAGCAGGCTTTCTGGGAAAGCGCTGTAGTCGACAGGTTTGCTGAACCGTATCGTATTCGGAGTTCCATATTTGGTTAGGAGATTGAGATCAGTGAGGAAAATATGAGGAGGGTATTAGAGTTGGGAGAAGATGGTGACTTCCCAACCAGACTGCATCCACTGACAGTTCGAGGTTGTTTTCTTCGAGCTAAGTACGCGGGGGACATAAACGCAGGTGTGCTCTACAAGAGCAACTTGTGCCCCCATTTCAAGTATTGAGCCATGTGCTGCTCAAATGCATAGCCTTGAGGAAGGGAGGCTGTGATGAGATGTCAGACCAAATCCAGAAAGCTTACGTAGCTCTGGTACTGAACCATCCGTTCAGTTTCTCATGGATGATATTCACTTACTGGGTCGAGAACATAGATGCCAATGGCAAGGAAGGCTTCTGCATGTACCCCCGATTTCTTCAGATGATCATAGACCAGAAGCTTCCTTTACTACCTAAGGAGAGTGAGGATGTAGTTACACTAGAGGTGATGGATGACACCACCCTCGGGATGATGAAGGTATACCATGACTGGGTAAGTGAGATTGAGATTCTCACGTAGGATTGAATATGGTAATCAAGTCAAAGATTAAATAGCGGAAACAAACAATCAATAAACATTTAATGCAAAAATATCTCATAAATGCTTTTGTATATATTGATGAAGGTGATTGATTACAGTAAAATGCTAGGGCTTTTTCAAGAATAGTAAAAATACACCTAGAGAATAAAAGTCAAAAGATATTTTGATTGTCTATCAAGCGTCACGTCATGTATGAGGTTTTCTATTCTATTTATAGGCGGACAAGATGCCTTTTACAAAATGACTAAACTACCCCTGACCTATTACATCAGAACTAGTCTAAGTCTTGATCCGCATTACATCTTGTTCATCCGCATTGGAAAATGTGGATGAGTTGACTTGATCATTATTTCTTTACTTGATTTTCCGCATTAGTATGTTGGTCATCCGCATTGGTTAATGCGAATGAACAAATACTTCTGCGCATTTGTCTGGTCATCCGCATTGACAAATGCGGAAGAACAAAATCTTGTTCGCATTTCTTCTGGCTATCCACATTTGTTAATGCGGAAGAACAAATACTTGTCCGCATTTGTTTTATGACTTCCGCATTTACAAATGCGGTTAGCCATACTTGGTTTTTCTTCTGTGCAGGATCTTCATCCGCATTACTTCTTGGACTTGTGGGAATCTAGCAGAGCAACCATGAACTCACCCATTGAATTGGCATGTATAATCCTTTCAGGGTCCAACAATACCCCCCTAAGGATTATACAACCTATGTTCTTCAATGTGTGGGTGGTGATTGAGGTTGTGATGATTTTGTTGGGTCTTGTGATGGTGTAAAAGGTGCTGCTTGAGCTAGATTCAGAATTACCTTTATCATGTTGACAAAGTCTTAAGCATCAACCATCTTTTCTCTATTAAGCACATGTATCATCATTTGACTCATTGCATGGATGGCTTCTAATGGTAGTTTCTTGAGTGAAACTGGTTCCCAAATTGAAACTGTAGACAACCCATCCCTGGGAATCAACAAAGCACCATCTACATCAACCTCCAGTTTTACAATGTTGCCCAACTACAAAAGTGTCCTTTTCTTCCTTCGTTTCTCCCTCTTGGCAATGATCTTGTTATATGCCATTTTTAGTATCTTGATGCACTTTAGAAAGAAGTGCATATCTTCTTCACCAAGTTTGTTGGAGATCTCTCTGAAGTGCATCGTGAAGATTTATTGTATGTAAGATTGGTCTAATAGTCTCACTTCACAACCACAAAACAATCTGATTTCTGAACCTTCTTTCCCACTCCACTTCCTCTCAATCACCAACTCATAAGCTTTTTCATCATAGTAAACACTTGAGATTGGTATTGAGGAATGAGTGCCAGTCACCCTTTTTCTTTTTAATGCCTCTGTAGGTTTCATTTTCAGTTTTGGAAACATTACCTCTTCTGTTGGTTTAGTTTGTCTCTTCTCTAGAGGGTTTTTGAATGTTCAGTCTTTCCTCATGCATATGGCTTTCAAAGACTTGAAGTTATCGGTTCTTTTGAACATTCTAAGTAAGTCTTCAAACTCATATCCTCTGAACATAGCTTTGTGATTGATTAGTTCTAATTGAGCTCGTTCTTTATTTCATGGGTCTCTAGGGCATTTAAGAGTACTCTGTGAAGAATTGGACCAGCCCAGAGATACTCTTCACCATGAACATGTTCCAATCACTGTCGTACTTCCAAGCAATGATTATTTCTTCAGTGGTGAGGCCTTTATTATTTCTGTAGTGGTAAGGGCTTTATTATTTATGCAGTGGTGAGGCCTTCTTGAAGCTTCAATTGTGAACGCTCAGCAAACCATCTGGATATCTATAAAGCACGGGTTCCAGAGAGTCTTGATCTCTAAAAGTGAGTGGTATGTCTTAAGCAGACATTCTTGATCTTGGCTTCTTGCTAATGATCTCTTCTTCCAAAGTTTTAAGTCTCTCCTTCTTCTCAGTAATTCACCTAAGAACAACAACCCTTAGGGAATTGGTTTTCATGTTACCAAGTTTCCTCTTGCTGAAACCTTGACTTGATAAATAATCCTTCATTTCCATATCTGATATTGTATAGGGATCAGGATACAAAGGTTGAGAAGTTGAAGTTTGTTTCTTCATGGTAGATAGTTTTGGTTTGTCATCTTTAGGTGAGATGGTCTTTTCATAGTCAGTTTCAATAGTAGGGTCAACCAGTTTGTTCAATCTTTCCTTTTCTGCCTTCATTCCCTCATAAGTCATGCCAAAGACTTCATCAGGATCATAACCATGATTAATCAGATACATAGCTTCAACCATTAATTCATCATTTTGAGCCTTTTTCACTATTTCTTCCACTAAACTTTCTTCTTTCACAGGACTATCAGCTTCTATTGTCTCATCAGCCACATAGCCTCCTTGAATTTCACTTTCTTCCAGATCAACAAAAATATCCTGCTTCTTTAATTGAGCTTCTACTTGTTCGTGTTCTTCTAAGAATTCTGCTATAGCTGCCAAGCTTCTTGGATTATCTTGTTTACTTTTCTTCATAGGATCTTCTTCCACTATGGGTCTTTTGCCCTTTGCCTTCTGAGATAGATACTTTCTCTTTCTGGTATAGGTTTGAAGTGAAGGACCAAATGAGATTTTAGGCATTTCAGATCTTTGAGCCACTTTTTCAACTTCTGATTGTAATTGTTCATGGGCAGCAACATCTTTTTCTTCCTTTTCTATTTGTTCTTCACGTAGTTTTCTGATCATTTCTTTTTGCTCATCAGATAGAGACATAGTTGGGATTATTTGCAAGCTCAACTCATTCTCCAAAGGGACAGGGGAGTGAGGGATAATCATAATGGGTTCAGCGAAAATCCTTTGATTAGCTACAAAATCCTAGAACTCATCATCAATAATGAGCTCTTCTGATGTGAAACTGTCTAGTGCATTGATCATATGTCTAAATTCAGCCTCTTCAGTGTGTGTAGCAGCTGATTTTCCAGTATAGACCACCATCTCTAGGCTTGACTCTTCATTCTTTGACTTACTTGTATCTTCTTTCATCACTTTTCAGAAGGAGATTGTATCTCATCAGCTCTAAATCTTTCACTTGCTTCAGCCTTAGCTTTTCTCTTAATTTCAATTAGCATCTCAAGCTCAGAAACTCTTTTGTTTTGACTTTCAAGTTGGTTTTGCAAATTATTGATAATCTCTGCTTGTTCTTCAATTATTTGCTCTTGCTCTTCCGTGGCAATGGTTTGAATAGCAAGAGTATCAACATGACCACATATTTCTTCTATTGAATGCTTAAGAACAACTGTCAACTTCTCAATCTCTTTATCTTTTTCTTTCTTCTCAGAATCATATTTTTCTTTTAATGATTTTAGTTCAGCTTCCTTCTCATCTAGTTCCACCACCCTGTCTTGAATTATTCCTGATCTCCGGTTAAGTATTCTTTCCATCTTTGCTATTTTATGCAAAAGTTCAGAGATCATTTCATCTTTCTCATCTGGTTTGTTGACACCAGATTCAGCACAACTCTCAGAAGGAGTAGCTTCAGAAACAATATTCTTGATTGGCAGTTGGTTGGGGTTATCATTCTTATGAGAAGATGATTTGGATCTTTCAGAGGAGCAAGCAGAGTCACCAAATGGGGTTCAATATTTATTGGGGTTGGTTGGGCTGATTGGATAGGTGAATGATGAATAGGAGATAAGTGTGGAGAAGTAATGGGTTGTGTTTGTGGAGATTGTTGTTGTGATGTGTGAGGTGTTGGGTTTCTTTTGGATATGGAATTTGTAAAGAGTGAGTTGGTTGTAGTGGGTTTCTGTATGGAGATTGGATTTGTGAAGAGTGGGGTTGTTGTAGTGGGGTTCTTTGTGGAGATGGGATAGGTAGAGGTACAAATGGAGAAGCATAATCATGAATTTCTGGTTCAGTGAGAGAATCACCCCCTGCACCATCCTGGGGAGACACTAATCTTTGCCTTTCAACTTCCTCATTAGCAGTGTTTTGAATATTAACAGGTTGTTCTTCAATATGTTGATTTGTAGGAGCATGTTGTTCTTCAACTTGTTCATCAGGATTAATTTGTTGAATCATCCAAGATAGAAGAGGTGAGTGAGCTCCACTGTAGAAATTTCTAGGATCCTTGTTCTTGATGTATCTATATGACTTAGCATCATAGTGTGGAATATCTAGAACTGGTCCCTCAGCAGCTAGATTGGGGAATGCTTCATTTATGTTTAATTCTAGACCATTGGATGAACCTTGGGTACATCAAGAATTTGTATCTCCTTCCTTCTTGTATGTTTGATACTAGACCATTAAAGACATAAGCTGACATGTTGAATGGCCTATTTGTTCAAAGAGCATAAATTGTTGATGAAGTAGTAATTGGGATGTCATTCCATCTTGTTTTCCTTTTACACAAACAGTGATGAAAGATAATGATCAAGAACCTCCAAGTCAAGTCCACTAACCCCTTCACAATCTGTTTTGCTTAAAAACTTCCTTCATATACGATCTCAGCAAAGATGGTAGTAATATCATCATCTTCAAGCTCAATTGGTGCATCTGGATCATTACCAAAGTATAGACATCTTCTAACAGTTTCTTCAGTAATGGTCAGTGTATGATCATCATCAATCCTTCCTAGTGAAGATCTAACACCATCAGCCTCAATTACTTCAGTAGAGTTCTAGAAGGACCTTATGAAGTTCTCATATATGATAGGTCTAACAGTGATAGCATAAGTAACCCTTGTGGTAGAGATGAATCAGATCATGTCTCTGAGTCCCTCAGCCTCAGGTACTTCAGGGTCTAAATAACAACTGACATTATGGAGCTTGCTCCATGAAAGATTAGCCATTTAATCAGCGTAAGAGACATATGTGTTAGTTTTGATGAACAAGCATGTGCACATTTTTCAGTTTGACTATTAATGGTCAAAGATGAACGTTTGAAGTTACTGTTTCATTGTTGTCACATCAAATGGTGAATTTGTTGTTCAACAATAACAGTTTCTTTGTTTTTCAAGTTTAAACAAACCATTTATTAGAAGTTATTTCATTAATTTGTTACACATTTTCATTTTACAACAGACTCTGTTTTTATGATGAACACATCTATGAAGATTTTTCATAATGGGTAGAATTCCTCTTAGTTTGCATGTTCACTGATGTCGAAAATGTATAACATATCTATGAATAAATTCGATTTTGGGTGTTCTTCATTATTATTTGGTTCTTCGTTCAATTTGGGTTCAACAATCCGAAAGTTAGGTCATGATAATTATTTGGAAATTTCACCTTTCTTTCAATGCTATTGTAGTTTAGAATCGATGTCAAGAACAGGTTGAGTAGAATCACACTTTGGTTGTTGATGATGATGAATATCAAAGATGGTGTACAGTGTTTTGACGCTCGTCTCACTATGTAGTCTCTCAAATTTGAAAAGTATTAAAGACCCTTTCATATTCCTTTAAATAGTCAAATAATTTCTTTCACAAGATTTTACAAGTTTTAGAGCAAATGCGGTCACATTTTTTAAGTCACTGTAGCAAATGCGAATGGGTAACTTTGAAGTCTTTGAGTCATCCGCATTTGTTTACTATTGTAAATATGAAAGTGAAAATTTAAAGAACTTTGACTATCCGCATTTGTTTACTCTAGTAAATGCAGAAGAGTTTAACTTGTGTTTTTAGGCTTTCGCATTAACACACTGTAGGAAATGCAGAAGTTTTCTTACTTCAGCTTTCTTCTATCCGCATTTGTGCATTGTGGCAAATGCAAAAGAACGAAGTTCATCAGCATTTGTTCACTGTAACAAATGCGGTTGGCAAAACTTGTTCAGCAATGGTCACTGTAGCAAATGCGGTTGACAAAACTTTGTCACCATTTTCTCACTATAGCAAATGCGGTTGACAAAACTTTCTTAGTATTTGCTCACTGTAGCAAATGCGACTGACAAAACTTTGTCAGCATTTTCTCACTATAGCAAATGCGATTGACAAAACTTTGTCAGCATTTGCTCACTGTAGCACATGCGGTTGACAAAAACTTTGTCAGCATTTGCTCACTGTAGCAAATGTGATAGAATAAATTCCACATTTACATGATCATATACTTAAAAGAACGCACTAATGCGGTAGAGTACAATATTCGTCCGTATTAGTTTTGCTTAGAAATCAAAAGTTACCTGCATTGGTTTTAAGCATGGGTTACCTTCACCCACATTAACCAATGCACTTACGTGCATTAACTTTTGAACTTATTCATTAGTTAATGTGTCTGTTTTGGTTTTTCTTGTTATGAAGAGATGTCTCTAGTTGAATTCTCTTATGGAGTTGCTTGAATGTTGAGGTTGTCAATTCTTGCTTGGATTGACTTATATGTCAGAAGTGATACAAGTTTCCCATTGTTTGACTGATCTTGGACTTTTCATGCTTCCAATAATATGCATAGGCTGAGATACTATGGTATAACTTCTACAACAACACTTGTGTTTTCTTTTTGCTTTGTTTTGAATTTTTTTAGGAAAGTAATTTAAGCTAGTAAAAAAATTATAGACTTACTCAAAAAATTTAAATTACTCCCCCTAAAGTTTATATCCACATTTGGATAGAAACTTTAAAGATTTAAAAACTTTTTTAATTTTTATTATGAGTATTAATAATGAAGAGAAGTATATCTTTTGTTTGGATCATATCAATCTTACATTACACATGTGCATCCTTTATGATAAAAAGGACATGTTTATGAACTTGATGATTGAAGGTATCTTTGTCCTCTTAAACTCATACCAGGTTGATATTTTGATGCAAATGAT
>BJCM01110900.1:0-15000 GCA_018326385.1 Flaveria bidentis | reverse complement strand
AACCTTCTTGTGAGAATATTTCAGCTGGAACAGGAATTGAGAGTGACTCTGATGATGATGATCAACTATTTAAGTTAGCCACACCTATTCCAAGTTCTCCAAGAATCAATAAAGATAATGCTCCAACTAGTGAAAACCTTGAAAGCATAAACATCTCAGGAAGCAGTGAGGCTTCAAAAAGTTGTCAACAAAATAAGCCTCAAAACTCATTGGATGGGCAACTCCATCTTACAACACTATGCTGATGAAGATAGCATTTCGGAGGAACATGCAAATTTTACTGCTACTTCATAGCACACCACTATTGATGTTGTCTCATATTCATTTAATCAGTCCTCATTGAATGATCATGGGACATCAGCTGGAAACAATGTTTCCAATTTTAAGCAAAAGTTTTCAAGCCTGGATTTATCTATGCAATTAGATGTTATCCCAAAGCTTGGAATTCATAACACTCATCCTATTAAAAACATCATTGGAGATGTCTTTGAAGGCATGAGAACAAGAAGACAAATCCACAATGGGAATGTTTGCTTGTATTCATGCTTTCTTTCCCAAATGGAACCAAATAAGGTAAGGAGGTCTCAAGGACAATAGCTAGGTTGAATCAATGCAAGACAAATTGGTTCAATTCAAAGGATAAAAGATTTGGAACATATGTCCTCTACCTCCTGGTCAAGTACCCATTGGCATGAAGTGGGTGTTTAGAAACAAAAGGGACACCGGTGGTCTGATTATCAAGAACAAGTTAAGACTCATAGTTCAAGGATACACGCAAGAGGAAGGGATAGATTACACTAATGTCTTTGCACTAGTAGCAACACTTGAGGCTGTGAGAATCTTTCTTGCTTATGTAGCTTCTAAGAACTTTACTGTCTACCAACTTGATATCAAAACTATCTATGGGCTGTACTAGGCACCTAGGTTGTGGTATGAGACTCTTTCTCAATTTCTCCTAAAGCATGGCTACACTAGAGGCACAATAGACAAGAAGTCTGGGAAAGACGTTTTGCTTGTACAAGTCTATGTTGATAACATCATATTTGCCTCTTTAAATGACCAAATGTGCAAGGACTTTGAAAGCATTATGAAGAAGAAGTTTGAGATGAGTTCCATGGGAAAATAGATTTTTTTCCTTAGAATTCAGGTAAAGCAGATGAAAGATGGGTTCTTTATCAATCAATCTAAGTATGTCAATGACATCTTAAAAAGATTTGAAATGAAGGATTGCAAGCCAACCAAGATACCTATACCTAGAAATTACAACCTTTATCCTAACTCTAAGTGGGAGGATACTGATCAATATCAGTATAGGGCAATAATAGGATCTCTCATGCATCTTATAGCAAGTAGACCTGATATCATGTTTGAAACTTGCATTTGTGCAAGATATCAGGCTACTCTAAAGGTGTCTCACCTAGTTGCTGCCAAGAGAATCCTTAGATACCTTAAAAGAGCTCCCAAGCTGGGTATCTGGTATCCTAGGAATCAAGACTTCAATCTCTATGGCTACACTAACAGTGTAAGGCCCCGTTCCCGGAACGCTCACAACTGGTCAATCATTGCATTAAAACATAAGATATATATTTAAATTCATTAAAATGTCACAACGGAATAACTTAAAACCATTTCTTATATTCATGACCGCTTTTGTAAAACAATACAACATAGTTCACTGTTACAAAATATCATCGTTTGCATTATATCACAAGAACGTCATAAATTAAACAAATGGATGCCATCCAAAAATGACAAGTAGCTGCCCTGTGCCATCTTTAGCAACATTTACCTACCAACTGGAAACACATAAAAGTAAGTGTTGCTGAGTGAGTTCTAGTTTTATAAAAACATAGCATACTTTTCTTTCTTTTAAAACCTTTCTTTACATTCATACGCGATCATGCATCATACGTTTATATAGATAATATCATTATTATCTTCCAGTATCATTCATTAACTTCATACCGTATATTTCATTCATTAACCATCCTTCGTTCATTCTTTTTGGATCAATGTCATCAGCTATACCCCAAAACGTAGGCACAAAGCGGGTACTGGGCCGAAGTCTATAAATAGACCCGCATTCATTATGCACAAAGCCTGGCACTAGTACCGGGGCAAGCGACAAGGATCCCATGCATAAGTTTACCCCAAACATAAGCACAAAGCGGGTACTGGGCCGAAGTCTATAAATAGACTCCCACTCATTACACATAAAGCATGTCACTAGTACTAGGGCAAGACTTATACATTCATTCATTCATTAATGCATGCATTCTTTCATTCTCTACGTTCCACTTATCATTATCATTAACTTCCGCTTTACGTTACATACTACTTTTCATTCATTTTATACCCATAACACGTAAGTTAAGGAATAATACATAATAGGAATGTAAGGAAACACAACATGAACATACATGGCATCACATAAATTCACATACCCCATCACACATCATCATAAACATCATGCATCATCCATTCCCATACACATACACATGCACAACAAGTACAAGTCATCATAAAACATAACCGATACTCCGCGGGACAGTAGGGGTTTGGGGGCGGAAACCCCTGACAACAAGGTCCTAGGGGCAACACCCCTGGCTGGGGCCATGCTGCCAGGTCAGCACAAAACAAATTTGTTTTTAAATATTCATATATCAGATTTTGTTATAGAAAAATCGATCTTCCTGTTAAAAACTCTTAAAATATTGCTTATTTAAATCGTATATTTAATATGCATTTCTAGCCCCAAATAAGTTTAAAACCTTTAAAATAGGGGATCTAGAACTCACCTGGACTCGGTGAGCAGCTTCTCAATCAAGCTTTCTAAGCAAGGGTCGCACTACACAATCTGTAGACAAGTTAACACTTAAAGGGGTTAATTTATGCCAAGTTTCGCTGCCAAATTAGCAAATTCGCTGCTAGTATCGCTGCCACCTTCGCTGGCAGTTTTGCTAGTAAATTTCGCTACCATTTTCGCCCAACATTCGTTGGAAGTCCAGGTCTGTGAAACTATAGTTTTACAGAAAGTTTTCATAGTTTTATTGGATAACTACATAATTTCACCGGATGAACCCACACTTTTGCAAAACGGGCTGAAATTACGAACCAACCTATTTTTGACCCAAAACTTCAATATTTTACACCCAAATCCTTGGTTTATCACCCAAGAAGCTATACCTAAGTTTCTTACATGTTTTCTTACACAAAAATGTGAGTTTTGGATGATTCTTTGCCACTTTCAAAAACCCCAAACTCTAGAATTAGAATTTACTCTTAAAGAAAAGATTAACCGATGTTTGTTACCTGGATTCTTGGTCTTTTCTATTGTTTGGATGCCCACAAACACCGATCTTCAATCTCTTGATCAACCGAGCCTTGGATCACCACTTTCTCTCCATTTTCTCTCTCTACTCTCTCTCTAATAGTTGGGTGTTGAGTTGCAAATGAGAGTGGCTCTTCCTGTTCCGTTTAAATATACCGGGCGTTCTCGGGACCTTAAAATCTTCGAACACATAATCCGCAAGGTCTACTCGGTCTGTACTCCATTTCCCGGTTATTTTTCTTTAAATAATCCCGGCTAAGCCCATTATTATTAATTGGCTCGTTTCGACTTTATTCTGGGCATTATAGATAGTGGTTATGGTGGCTGCAATATCAACAAGAAATCTACATCCAAAGGATGTCAATTTATTGGTGGAAGAATAATCTCCTGGCAATGTAAGAAGCAATTGTGTGTCTTTATATCAACTGCTAAAGTTGAATACATTGATGCTGCAAGTTGTTGTGCTCAGCTGCTTTGGATTCAAAACTTGATGTTAGACTATGACTTTAACTTCATGGAGACCCCTATCCAAATCGACAACACGAGTGCGATATCTATCACATAGAATCATGTCAAGCACTCCAAGACAAAGCACATTGACGTCACGTATCATTTCATTAGAAATATTCATGAGAAAAACCTGATTAAACTAGTCAAAGTTGACTCAAATGAACAATATGCTTACCTGTTCACTAAAACTTTTGATGAACAAAGATTTAAGTATCTAACTACAGCTATTAGGATGATAAACATTAACTAGTTTATCTCTTTTGAAAACCTTTTGAAATAGTCCTTGTTTTTGTTGTCCCTTTACAATCTAATCCATGTTACAAAAGATCTTTCTCAAAAAAATTCTTAGTATGAGTTCTTCGGAAAATAAATTTACCCTTGGAAGTTATCTTTATTTATCTTCCGAAGGCAAATTCCATTGTAAAGGTGCTTCCTTCCAAAACGTTTTTGGTCTTGGAAGAACATTTGATCTTATATCAAATAGACTTCCAAAAATTTTAAACTTCTTCTCTCTGAAGACAATTTTACTTTCGGAAGAAAATTTGTCTTCGACTATAATTTGGCTTTGAAAGTAAAGTTGGCTTCGGCAGAAATTACCTTCGACAATACTTTTACTCTTGGAAGAAAGACTTACTGTGTAACAGAGATCTTTGGGCCCCACTTTGTAAAAGGGTAAGATTTCATTAATGATGTTAGAATATTTTAAACAGTTTATCCTTACCGCCCCTGTCACATTTGAACCCAAAATGTCTTTTCACTTTATCCATCCGCTATTTTATACCCCAGTTAAATCTTTTAACTTTTTCCCGTAATCCTTTTACCTACTCACAAGCCCTAAATTTCCAACATCTTCTCTACAACTTACTCTCTTAAATTACTTTGATTTCTTTGTTCTTTCGAGACAATGGCTCTTAATCATCAACACAACCAGGTCACGCTCCTTGATTCTTCAAAGGATGTTGACTTTGCCCCATCATGCAGTTTCTCACTCAATCCACCTACTTCACTGGACTCACTGTGAACACTACTGTTTACTCCAACCATATGGCCAAATTTTAGGCAAATGGTCAAAGTGATACACTGAATGGAGTAAGGTTATATGGTCAAGCATCTACGGACAAGACTTGATCACATCTAAACAAATCCTTAGGGAGCATCTGGAGCTTCATGATGAAGGTGCTCCCATGTAATTTCTTAAATCTGATCTTGTAGATGCATATACCCAAATGGGATATGATAGAGATGTAAGCAGGTCAATAGTCTACAAATTCAACATCTCTTAGAACTGGAAGTTTTTACTTTATATTGTTCTCCACTGTATATCTAAAAAATTAGGAGGATGGGATCAAATTCCCTATGATTTGGGATGCCTAGTTCATGGATTGGCCAGAGGCCTCAGATTCAACTATTCAAAGTTGCTGAATAACCTCATTGCTAAGCCAAACTGAGGTGAGTCCCACAGATGTGGAGGGGACTCATGTAGACTCAGTTGCTACTATTGAGAGTGTCTCATTAGGCTCTCAAGACAGTGGTAACATTTCTGAGACAGGGTCTACGATAACCTTGCTTATTGATGCCTCTGAAATAGACATCGCTCTGCAAGGGAAACCAGGGTACCAAGAAACAATATCTAGTGATAAGGATGAACATACTAGGTATGTTATCTCCCCATGATTTTTCAAAACAAGATGAGGAAAGTCTGCAACTCACCATTAGAGACCTACTTTCTAAAGTCTCAAATCTTGAATCCAAGGTTAAGACTTTAGAGGATAGGTCTGCCACTCAGCAACTTTGATTGACAATCTCAAGGCCAAACTAGCAGAGATACATATTGAGAAGTCTGTCAGGCATGTATCTGTTCAAGTCTCTTTAAGATTTTTATCTTACCAAAAAGGGGGAGAATATACAGAGTCAAGCTCTAGAGGAACCAATCTTGGCCATTTCTACGATATATCTTCATTTTACCCCACTAAACAACAATCTTCAACCATCTTCCCTTAGCATCCTCCAATCACATTACAAGTGGACTAAGGATGCTTATTGATCTCAATAGATTCTTAACCAAGTTCCTAATAAGCTTCTCACTTGAACAACTCTCACCTGATGTTGCCGAAGCTTACTTTAGAGTTGAAGAACTTCAATGGTTGAATGGACCACCTACCACTATGGAGGAAGTTGGTCAACCTAAGGCCCTTATTGAACCTAAGATTGACTTCGAAGGGGAAATGAGGACTGATGGCCCAACAACTGACATAGTTGGAATAGGTAATGCAACCCCATTCTCTTCCGAAGCCGAGATCCAAGCTGTGAAAGGGATTATTGAATTATCATCCTTATTCGATGATCTAATTATTACAGAGGCCATACTTGATCTAGCCTGTAAGATAAACAATAAGTACTTTCTCAAAACCCCCTCCTTCAAACACCATTAGCACCACAAGATCAACCTTTGTCCCAACCTGAACCCTCTAAGCCAGAGTCTCCTTAAAATGAGTCTTCTGAAGATCCCAAAGGAAAGAGGAAGATGACTGCGGAAGAACTTTTAGGGGAAGAAAGGTTGGAGAAATTAAAAAAGAAAGGTAGACTCAGTATTAGGAAGTTGTTGGCTACAAGTAGCAAATCAGCATTAGTAGCCCAAGAGGTTATCAATAACAAAAGAAGAGTTGAGGTTATTGGCAAACTTGTAAATATGGGAGTAGCAAATGAAGAAATGCTACTACTCCTACTGGATGAGCTGGTGAAGTTATAAAAAGCAACCTTGCTACAAAAGAAAAAGGAGGAAGCAGCTAGGTTGGCCAAGGAGGAGGAGAAAAGAAAAAATAAGAAAGAAGTTGAGAAATATCTAAGGACTGAGAGGATAGCCTTCTTGGGCTCTAGAGGCTATTCTCAGGAGGAGCTGAGTCCTCATGATAATGACACAATCTTGTGGCTTTTTCACAAAGAGCATGATCAAATTGCCAAGGAAAGGAAGATAGCTTCAAGGGAGAAGTTGAAGGAAAAGAAGAAGAAGGAAAAGGAGGTCAAGCTTGTGGCTACCAAGAAGGGGGGAGACAAATCCTAGATGAAGACTTATCTCAGGGCCCATGGTTTCTCTTGTTGGCTAGTTAGTCAATGACTGAGAAAACCTTACAATGACATGTTAGTGACATCAAGACTAACATTCGATCAGGAAGAAGGAAGGAGGTGTTTCAAACATCAAGTTTCGAGAGGATGGTAACCATACCTGCTCCCAAACCATAACCTCAACCTGAACCCTCACCATTTCCTTTCCCTATCAAATCTAAATCAACCACTAAACCATTCACCCCAGAAACTATACCATCAACCTTACCATCATCCTCACCCATTGTCTCACAACAACCTTCACCACTACCCATCCTCAAACCTAAACACTACCTAGAACCCAACCATCAACCATATATCCATCACCCAAGCCATCCTTTAAACCATCAAAGCCTCTAACCTTGGAGGAATTTAAGGAGATCAAGAGGAAGCTCATCAACTGCACCACTCTAAGCGAAATTTCTTGTGAGGAGAAGTCTATCAAACTAACATACATTAACGACTCTTCCTATTCCCTCATAAGAGAGGAATTCCTTGATTTGCCTAGGGGAGCTTTGGACCAGGCACTTCAACTCCTTATAACAAACTCTAATTCCCACAAGGAAGAAAACAAAAAGCTGAGAAGAAGACTAGTGACTCTGCTGGACACCCGGATAGGGGATAAACTGTCATCTCAATCCCTTTTTTGTTAGAAGAATATTATCCAGTGGAGGCTTGAAGAACCTTCTCACAACTTCATTGTCGAATGAGAGAATGGTGATGTCAACAAACTTAATACACCATCTCTGCTACACTCAAGCTGGTTTGATTTTTTGAGTTAGTAGAAAAACCATTCTCCAACTCCTCCAACTCTAAAGTAGCTGCTCACATTAGGAATCATTTGAGTAGTCTTCATCTTGCTGAATTAACCACAAAGGCAAAGAATAAAGAAGAGTTGAAAATGAGACAGAAGGAAGAAAAAGAAGGCTCAACCAAAGGAAAGATTTTCCTACAGATGTTGAAGGCCTTGATTTTGAACCCATAGTTGGATGGGAGTATGACTACAACTCCCGTCAACTAACTCTCTACAGAGGGCCACAACATAGGGTACATGTCATCTAGAGTAACAGACTGTACCAGTTATCTACCAATGACTTGTATAAACTTCTTAGCACCACCTTCGGAAAGAACAAAGAAACACATAAATATATTCTCTCCTTGGTGCTGAAAGTTTTGAGAAGCTGAAGAAAGTGAAGTTTTGGTAGCATCGGCCTAGGGGGAGTTTGTTGGGCAGATAAGGCCGGTGCAACCAAAACAACACTTACAGGAAAATTGGTGCAACTGAAAAAAGTCTTTTGAATCTTATCTACACTTCTAAAGTCAACTTGAAGAACCTTGAAGGAACGTTTAAGGGAGTTTTGGTCACTTACAACACAATACACAATGAGGAGAGACAGTTTAGAACACTCAACAGGTCAAATAGGGAATTGGTAACATAAGATTAACACTTAGAACACTAGCAAATATAGACAGAACAAGAACAGAAACAACACAACTTTTTGGTTTTCAAGGATGTTATATATTTCTCTCAAGTTCCTTTACAAGTGTACAAGCATCAGATAAGTTATAAAGATATGAGATACTTATACTACATCCTACAGCCGACCACACTTTGAAGCCCAGCCAGATACATGATATAGACAACAACAAAATAAATGTAGAGTCAAAAGACAGATTGTCTTTTGACTAGTGATTATGATATGCCATAGCTCACATCCTAATATAATACAAAAAGAATAAAAGTACATAAATTAGAAAGTAAAAGACTCAAGACCTCAATGTACAGTTACCAAAAGCATGGACCTTTTCACCAACTTGTGAAAGTTGGTGAGTCAACAGAGTTACAGTCGAAAGTGATCTAGCTTTATGGTAAAGTACATTAGATAAAAGCATGTCTTCAAAAGTCTTTGGAAGTTAATCTATTTTCACTTCTTAGCTTCAAAAGACTTTGCCTTGAAGCTTCAAAATACTTTGCTTTAAGCTTCGTAAGATGTTGGTTTTGGCTTCAGAAATTTTACACTTAGAGTATTTTTCAAGATAATGTGTAAAACTTCTAAAGTATTCTACTCAACACTTAGTGCATGTATGTAGGATAGACTTTTGGATGTTATTTGATGTTTTGGATACATCAGCCTTATACAGAACCTTACAAACCTCCAAAGCTCAAACAAAAAGAACTTTCGAAGAGAAACCAAGTCTTCCAAAGACTAAGTAAATTCTCTTCAAAAGATAAACACACTAAAGGTTCAAGATAAAGACTTTCGAAGAACAAAGTCTTGAAGACCAGCAGAAGTCTCCGAAGAAGTTGATTCTTCCAAAGTATAATTGGCTTCGGAAGAAGTTATTCTATTGAAGCCAGTTTACCTTGGAAATAACCAATTATGAACCATGGACAAAAATATGGTCGGTCTGACAACCGCTGCAACCTTTGATATACTGCATGGCAGTTTCCCACACCATAAAGTTGACCATACTTTATTCCATATTCACTTTTTATCAGTTAGTATAGTTACCATGTTTAGTTGGTGACAAAAGGTAAGTCATGGACTTGTCATGACTACCTAGCCTAGCATAGTATTTTATCTTAGATACCTTACTTCTAGCAATATAATATTTGTTTAATAGTAAGTTCCAACTGGTAGTCTAAGTATAACCGGCTATAGATTGTAGTATATATAGTTTCTCATTGTAACTCAGTTAGTATGCTTGTAAGAGTCTTGTAAACTTTGAGTTGAGAAGTAATATATACAAGTATTTTAAAAATTATCTCTTGTATTCTTTAGCTTAGCATATTATTATCAACTCATTTGAAGATTCTGCATCATCATTCGAGTTTGTCTTAGTGAGTCTGTGAGATAATCATGTGTTGATTAACCATAACCGATCCTATAGAAGGTAGTATTACCCAACTGCTTGAACTTTATCCCCTTCTATCCATTTATATCTATGAAATTATACCCTAACCTAAGCTTGACGAACAACATGCATGGGCAAAATGTTAAGTCTATTAGGCTCGTTAGGTGAATATAGATTTGAAGTGAAATAATTTTGTTTTAAAGGAAAAAAGTTTGCAATATGTGTAAAAAGTACATGAATTTGGGTATGGCCTTGAAACGAAACTGGGAATTAGTAAGGGACTAGAGAATGTATTCATTACAAAAGGTTTGAAAAGTATCTAAAGACTTTTCTCACGAGACAATATTTTAAAGCAAAGAACAAGTGCGGGGATGTGATCACGAGACAATATTTTAGTGTTTAATTGATCTAAATGCTTAATTTTACCTTGTGATTATTGTGGAACAAGTTGATTTCATTTATGTTTTGATTCATAGGTGTATGGAGAGTAAAGGAGCATAATTTGAGGCAAAAGAAGAAAAAAACATGAAAGTTGAAAACTGAAGATGTAGATATTAAAAATTAGAAAAAAAGAAGGTTAAGAAAGAGGCCTGGTTATGATACTTCATGTTTGAGCGTGTCATACGCCTAGTGCGTATGGGGAGGCATATGGAGGCGTATCATAATCCAGTGGCGTTTTGCAATGTACAAAGAGGCGTATTTGAAAAAGAAAACAGAGAGTAGAGTGTATGAAACTAGGGGGCGTATGATACATTAAGAAGGGGCGTACCATACGCCAGTCGCTAAAACCCCTGATTTTTATGGGACTTCAAATTTATTTAAACCTATCTAACCCCAAATCTAAGAACAACTTTTCTTAGCTGAAAACATAATTTCAAGGAGCATTTTGGTACTTTCAAGCTTCAACTCATTCCAAATCATTATTGATCACATTAAAAGTAAGATTGAATACTTAAAGAAGATTATGCGTGGCAAGGCTTTTCTTGATTGCTTTCACGAGTATGATTCTTGTCAAGTGAGACAACTGGTATTCTTTGTTTTGGTTTTTGTAACGAATGTTAGATTGTTTAATGAAGCTTTATGTTTTAATTAATTTAAACGGTTTATTCGTAAATAAAGTTGTGTGCTTGATTATCGGTTTATATTTACTTGCATCGTGAGAGCTTATTAATAAAGGTAGAAAACTTGATATGAGTAAATTGGTAATCTTATGAATGAACGAGTCTTAAAAGATTGTTATTGGGTTATCACATTAAATAAAAAGTTAAAATCTTGAACTTAAGATGTTACAAACCCTAGGTTAAACTTATCAATCATTGATCTTGCAAAATTGAAAACCCAGAAGTAATTATTTTTCATTATTTAAGTAAATTAGTTTCAAAATTTATTGCTTTATGCATGCATGTTAGTAATTCATCCAAAGTTCCAATTTATAATTCTAAAGTTCGTATCTTTAAGTTAATCTAGTCGTATTGATTAAACGCTTTCCATCAATTTTTAGTAAAGACGACATTACTTACCCTTATACAATTAAGGTAGCTGAGAACGATATATTAACTTGTTTTTTTTATCGAGTTTTGACAACTAGATCAACGTTCCCTCTTAAACCTCCTTTATATAGGGGATGGTTTAACGGGGAATAACAAAAAAGAGAGAACTATGAAACCATTTCTAACCATATATTTTAATTTAAAAAAATAAAAAAAACATAAAAAATAATGTCAGATTTCACAAGTGTAATTGACACGTTTCATTTAAAAAAATTAATTCACAAGTGAAACCTGATTTTTTTTTTGCTTTTTTCTGGTTGTGTTAAAATATAAAATTTTTTTAGAATTATTTTGAATTAAATCGTGTAGTAAGGATTGATTCCCTATTTCCTTATTTGGGGTTCCCTTTTGTACCTCCTCCTATGTGTGTATGTGTATAAATATATACACACACATATTACACCACCATAAGACAAATTGGTATTGGTATATTGAATTTAGGGGTGTTTAATGAATCAAATTTTGAAATTTTAAATTAAAACGAATAGATTTATCTGAATTTTAATTTTACGAAACTAAATTCGAATTCGATTAAAGTTTGAATAAGATTCGAATGATTTGATTTGTATTTGAGTTTGAATTCAAAACTTAATTTCAAGTTTGATTTGAATTTAAATGTCGAGTTCGAATTAGATCAAAGCTCACCCATAAAACAATATTTTAACATTATTTTCAAGACCATTAACCTTTAATTTAAAATACAATTTTAAACTTTTCAAATGATAAAATATTCTAAACTAAATAATAGTAGTATAAAATTTAAAACGTTGATTAAAGAAACAACCAAACTACAAATATAACTATCATGAGTTGACAGACAGAAATATTCAAACTTTCATAATTTACAAGTTCATTGTTACAACTACAAGTTAATAATCAAAATGAATGCTTAGAGACAACTAAAAACTAAACAGACAAATAAGCACAATAACTTAAAAGAAAATAGGATTATGAAATTAGAGACAATAATTTAAATTATTTACATAGGATTATGAAATTAGAGACAATAATTTAAATTATTTACAGTATAAATTAAATAAGCATGTGCATAGAAAATAAATTAACTTGTCAAATATAAAATATATTATAATATTATATGGATATATTTTAGTGGGCCCATGTATTGTGTTTTTTTCCAGATACTATGACAAATTCATATGCATAGCAATTCAATTCCCACCACATCTAAACCCACTATCAACCATGTCTATCGATGAAGGTTATCCCTTTCATGAAGCAACCTTTATCGACCAAAATGGTGAACTCAAAGCCACAAAGATTCCTGTGGTTCAAGAACTAGCTCGTCAGGGCCTTACAAATCACTTAGAATTTCCTAAGAGGTTCATAGCCTCAGGCCACCACCCTATTTCCACAAACGCCCTCCCGCCTGTGATCGACGTATCAAAACTACAAAGTCTCGATGGCAGCCGAAGGGTAGGGCTGCAGAGACTAGCGGAGGCTGCTAAAGAATGGGGTGTCTTTCTCATTAATAATCATGGGTTGGAGGCTACAGTGTTGGATGATATTAGGGATGTTATAAAAGGTTTCTTTGGGCTGAGTTACGAGGAAAAAAAGGTGAACGTAGGATCGTATAAGAGTGTGGATAACATGGGATATGGCAAGAACTTTGTTAAGTCTGAAGATCAACCCTTGGATTGGATTGATCGGTTGACCATGAAAGCAGCTCCTCTTCCTTTTCTCGTAGATGAATCAACAACTGATGGACTCTTTGTCTGGCCTAAGAAACCACCAAATTTCAGGTCGAATTAACTCTATCTAACTTATACGTAAATTAATAGAAATTATGCAAATGATGGTTAAGTAGCATGTTATGGCACTTTAAAGGTAGGAAGTTTATCTAGGACTTGCTTGTGAAATAAATCATATTAATGTATATGTATGTGTGTGACTGTGTTGTGTGGAAAATTCTGATGCCTTCTTTTACTAATAATTTTCTCTTGTTATTTCATAATTATGAGGCGGTAAGGGCTAGCATGACATCAACAAATGCCCATTTGTAATTTAACAAGTAGAATTAGTTAAACCAACATGATTTTAATTGATTAAAATGATAACAATGTTTTATAAATCAGATAAGGAAAATTAATTAAGGGGTGAACAATTTAAGAGATATTAACCAATCGGATTTAATTCTATGTATATCTATTGTATAATATTTGATATTATTTAGGAATCTAGTTTAGTAGCTTTGTTCCTAATTTTATGTTTAGTAGTTGTGTTCTTCATGCTAATGATATTGCTTGTTCTCTAATAATTGGCATCAAATCGAAACCTGGTAAACTAAGAGTTTCATCTACACCAAAAACTAGGAGAATAATCAGTTATATTGGTACAGCAAGGTACTTAAAGGAACAACAAGACTTATGGAAGTAGCAGGGGTGCAACAAAGCTACCGAATCAATATAACATGGCACATCAAAAGAAGTTAGAGTGTGACTTTCTTGGTATGCCCAAAGTTAACGAACATAGACTACAAAATATAGATGGCTATGATGGAGGCAATACTAGATGCACGGAGTTTATGGAAGGCAATAGATCTAGATATAGGTAATGTTGTAAACAAGAAGAAATATAAGCTTTCTAGAGCTATGATCTATCAATCCCTCCTAGAATATATGTTCATGCAACTACCAAGAACTTGAAGCGCTAGAGAGATCTAGGAGACGTTCAGGTCAGATTTCTATTCCATTATTTCTTCCATCATTAGTCACAAACACCACCCACACACCACAACAACCACCACTGCCCACCAAGCTAGATCATTACCGGCTACCAAACTCAATCATCACTAGCCATCACCACTAGGCATGGCCATCGACGCCGCCAACCATAGGCCACCACCACCAACCACCGACCACCGTTGCTGCCACTGATAACTGGCCACTACCCACTACCCACCACCAGCCACTGCCACTGCCACTGCCACATCCGCCGACCACAGCCCATCGCCACCTTGTCACCGCCAACCACCAGCCACTATCGCCAACCAACAGTACCAGCCACCACCACCACTAGCTATCACTACCATAACCACTTTTATATTTCTTTCCATCTTTTCCTACCTACTAAACATACTTGATTTATTCCATTCCTAAAGGGTAACAAAACAAAAAAATGGAATATAATTATTCATTTCATCATCTCATCCATTCCACTCTCTCATCATTTAATTCCATTGTCCATTCTATTACCTCGTTCCAAACAGACCCTTAGGGACTTGGTATGATGTGACTGAAATTGATGAGAATGAATCATGACATTCCATTTTCTTATTTGGTTGCCTTGTGAGAATGAAATGGATTGTTATTTTATTTTATTTGTTAGGTAAAAAAGAAGAATTGCATTTCAAACTCACCAGGGCCATTACGAGTTAATAGTTATGCCCTTTGGTTTAACTAAATAGATTACAAAAGTGGTTATTGTTGGAGCATATATATAGTTATAGATATTGTGTCCGTCGCTTGTCGAATAGTCTAGACTTAATGTAATACACCTGATATGTTGTAAACACATGAAACTGGGTCATTCGCAGGAGTATATGCGAATGAGACTCAGTCGTACGACTGAGCCATGCTAATGGACCAGTCGTGCGATTGAGAGATGCGATTGGGACATTCGTAAGACTGAACC
>BJCM01110880.1:0-15775 GCA_018326385.1 Flaveria bidentis | reverse complement strand
ATGTTGTAAAAGTCTTCGGAAGAAATCTGTCTTCATAGGTTGAGGCTTCGGAAGACTTTGTCTCTGAAGCTTCGGAAGACTTCATGTTTAACTTCGGAAGATGTTGGTCTTGGCTTCGGAAGATTTCACACTTTGAGTATTTCTTATTGCTGGTGTGAGAACTTCCGAAGCTTCTACTTCAGTACTCATGTGCATGCATGCAGAATGGTCTTTGGGTGTTTGGTTGCTTCAGCCTTCATAAATCTCTACAGATATATAGCCCAGTGATGCGAAATTGTTTAGCATGGTGTGCTCCGAGGTTGATGGTTCAAGTTTATAATGAAGAACTGGTGTAGAAGCCGTTCAAAAGGTTAATTAATATAAAATTTTAATTAAATTTATACAAAATTTTATTGACAAATTGTTTTAGATACGTGAAAGATAAAAGGTAAATAACTTGGGTTTAGAATAGGAGGAAATATATGAAATCAATATGATGTAAAAGCTAATATAATCTAAATCTAAATAGGAGATATACAAAGGATTAGAGGGATGAATTCACCGTAATGCAATCCTCTTGTACTTTAAAAAGTTATTATTATTATTATTATTATTGTTTTCTATGGAGCATAAACTGCAATTAAAGTGCATATTCGGGTTGGATTTGGATATCTTGAATTGGAATAACAGTGCAAGCATCCAAGCAGTGAGTACTGCTTATAATGTGAATTGTACAATAGTTGACTATCTAGGTTTATTAATGTGATGGACAGATGAGAAATGGTTGTATGATTTAAATTTTGAGTTTTTAAAATGAATTTATAACTGTCCAATAATAAAATAAAATTTAAATAATATAGAATAACAGGATAATCGTTGTGAAGATTATATATTATATATATTATATTACTATAGTTACATGTTAGAAAATTATATGTGTGTGTATGTATGATGACACACTTTTTATTTGCAAGGACGGTTAAGATTCATTAGGAAAAAAAAAACAAACAAGAAGCTAAAAGGGAATACAAAATAAAATTAAAAAGAAAAGCTACACCATAATTTCTAATTTAAAGTTCCCATTTTGCCTCTTGGTTCTCAACCAAATGAGAGAGAGTGACTTGATTTCACCCATCACTTCAAATATCTTTTTTTTGTTGAATCGTTTTTTATTTCGACTCTCCAAATGCACCATAACATGGCGAAAAAGATCGATTAGATCACTACCCTAAGCCCTAACCAAGATGACCAAGAATTAACAAGGGTCAGCAAACCTAAATGTCAACATGAAGCTTACACCAACCAGAAATTCAAAACACATCTCCCAAATGTTAACATGATAACGTCCATTCAGCAATGTAATCAAACATGCGACTAGTTATACCCAAAAAGACCTTGAATAGTCCAAATTGCATTGTTGGTAACACATCTTTTCATCAACCTGGTTTTTTACGGAATGCGATCAATAAAGGCCTTTCTGGCGAATATTTAAAACAAAAGACGCCTCACTTATCATTTTTGGTCTTAAATCTTTAGTACAAAGTTTTTCCAAGGACCACAGTCCACATCTATGATGACACATATCTTGGAGTAGTGTAATGTAGTGTAGTGTTGGAGTGATACTAAATTAAATGGGGTGGGGTTATGGCGTGTGCACCAGTGCTGCATTGGATTATTACCATAATTGTAAGCAAATGTGTGAACACTCTCACATGGTACTATTTCTTATGCGGATGGTACAATTAAAAGCTTCTCTGCAAAAATACCAATCATGCCCCTCAACCTCAAATTTCAACAAAATCTGATGTATGACATTTGACTTGTTTTTGTGTGTACTCAAGAGACAGCTACATGACAAACAGATTCTCCCCCCATTGCTCCTATCATCCATACCTACTCAAAATCTCGTATTTCAAATAGTTTGTGTATGATTTATTTATTTATTTTTTGAAATGGAGTTAAACTATACTGTCGTCTCATTCTCCTCGTTTTCTTTCTGTAACCTCGTTTTATAAACGGAATATACAGGGTATGATTTGCGTGTTTTAATTTACAGCATATGAATTATATAAAAAATCATAAATTTACTAAGTTAGGCTCTTAATGTACTAACACTTATTTTTTTACCGTGCTTATGTCATGCACTCTCCCTCATCATTACGCCACCTAATCAAAATGTTATATGAATGTATATCTTCACATAATACAGTCTTATATGATGGTATACCCTCACAATCACCGCTATATATGTAAGGCTTCGTTTCTGGGAAGCCTCACAGTTAGTTAATCATAACGTAAAATCATTTTAATAGCAAAACTTTGCATTGTAATAAAATAAACATTCACTTGAAACTTGTAGTTCATATTGTAACCATACATTTGTCTTTCAAATATAATTAATAAAAACATAATACTTTGTCTTAAATTACAATAGAAATATTTCATAAACATGAATTCCATCTGTTGCCCTCCAAGTAGCTTTCAACCAGATGTCATCTTTAGCATTAACATTTACCTGCCAACTATTATGCATAAAAGTCAGCTTTGCTCAGTGAGTTCTATTTTTCGTTAATATAAAAAAAATATAAACTTTATCATTCATATAATGACTATGCATAAATCATAAAACATAACATTTGTGTCTTAATAATCATGTTCATTATCTTTCATTCTTTCATTATCTTTCACTTCATCATAAACGATATTGCACAAAGCAAGAGCTCCCTGTTGACCTATAACGAATGTTGATCCTTGTCAGTACACATGAAAACGGTAGCTAACCCCCGACAGTTGATCCACACTGCAAGGCACATAGCCCGCTCATGAATACGGATCCATCATCATATATCAGACTCACATAAGTGAGGTCTATCTAGTGCTTGCAAGATTTTTCATCATCAAAAAGGCTCGGGGTAACATTCGTTAAGTTTCAGTTCTCATTAATGTTGTCTTCCACTTTAATATTTAATACTTAACTTATTAAGTACATAGCATACTAAGTACAATCCATCATAAAACATAACCGACCCACCGCGGGATAGCGGGGGTTCGGGGGCGGCAGCCCCTGACAGCGGGGTCCTAGGGGCAGCAGCCTCTAGCGGGGTCTAAGGGCAACGCCCCTTGCTGGGTCCGGGCTGCTAGGTCAGCGCGAATAAAATTTATTTTTAAATATTTATATAGCACGTTTTGTTACAGAAAAATCAATCTTATTGTTAAAACCTTTTAAGATCTTGGTTATTTAAAAACGTATATTTAGTATGCATAATAACCACAAAACATGGAAAACTCATACATAAGGGAATCTAGAATTCATCAGGATACCGTGACTAGCTTTTAAGCTAAGCTTCTAAGCTAGGGTCATACTACATAACATGCAGATTAGTTAACACTCAAAGAGATTAATTTTTGCCTAAATTTGCTGTTAATTTCGCTGCCAGTTAAGTAGATTCGCTGCCATTTTCGCTACTAGCTTCGCATGGCAGTTTCGCCAAACTTTCGTTTGGAATTCCATAGCTAGTTTTGCAACTTAAATATGCAATTTCATTGAATGAGCAGACAGTTTCGCAGATTGAACTGAAATGACGAACCATACCGTTTTTAACCCAAAATCACAACTTTTTACGTCCAAAATCCTTAGTTTATCACCCATGAAGTTATGTCTAAGTTTTTTTTATCTGATTTCATACGTAAAATGTGACATTTGTGCGATTCTTTGCAACTTTTCAAAACCCAAAACCATAGAATCCGGGTTTGATCTACAAAGGGGTTTAGAGGCTGATTATTACATGGATTTCTTGCTTCTTTATTGTGGTTTGATGCTCAATCATCCAGATTTTCAATCCGTTAACATTTGAAGCTTCAAATCTTGAGTTTTTCTTCACTTTCTCTCACTACTCTCTCCCTCTCCCTAAAACTTAGGGGTTAGGGTTACAAATGAGGAAGATGGTGGCTGATTAGGTGGGTTAAAGGGTTGATTATGGGCCCTTAATCACTTAGGTTCTTGCCCATAAGCCTAATTTAGCCTATAAGCTATTTTCTTCCTTTGTTGTTTTTTAATTAAATACCCACTAATAAAGTCCATTAGCATTGATGACTCGTTTTGACATTTCAAGATGTTACACTATATGCTTGTATATCATTATATTCATATACTATCCTGTTCACCGCCCTTTACGCGTTTACACCATCTCTATATGCTCGTATACCCCCAATCAAATCATATCAAGAGAGGAATGATTAGTAAAGCAAATGATGTATCTACAATGAACCCTGCTACATACCTTTGTTTCCGTTAATGATTTCTTATCATAACATGTTTAATTTTAAATTGTATATACTTTAATGTTATAATGTTGTATTTATAATGAACCCTACTAATGATTTTAAATTATAAATCAAGATTTTCTTTTTATGTTGTTTTAAATAATTATGTAAGTTAAATAAAAATAAAAAATGCATAAACTATATAAAAAGTGGTTAATGAAAGATATAGAGATTTAATGCGGTAAATATCAGTGAGAAAATTCCCTAAATGTCTATTTTGATATAAATTCCCTTAAAAAATCACTTATAAGATTATCTTTTCAAAATATCTCATTCGGACAAGACGCTAAAGCCTTATTAGACAGGGCTAAAGCCTTATTAGACAGGGCATGTTTGCCTATCCGCTCAAAATCGTACATGTGTTTTGTGGAGGTGCCCACCTGCACTCTGGGAGCGTCTGACACCATAAATATCACATGTATAATTTTGAGTGACTTGTTATAAAGACGCCGACTATCTGTTTATGAGGAGCCGGACATTTTAAAAAGAAAGTATTTAATGGACACTGAAAAGTGGTATTTTGGAAATTTTCCCAATCTCATATAAAGTTTGAAGTGAATTCGGGAGTGAATAACATTTACAACGAGTTCCATGATATGTTAATTCAAAAAGGTTCATGACCTCCCATAGTTTTAAATTATTATTATTTTTTAAAAACTTTTATTAGTAGTATAATAGCTCAAAAGTTTATATGCAGGGACAAACAAATGTAAATCCATATAGGCTCCATACCATTTTATGTTTGCCCCTCGGTTTTTTCATAGTTATCGACCCTACCAAGTTAATACTTTCCTCGTTAAGAAAAAAAAAGTTAATACTTTGAACAAAGCCATGACTAAACGTTGATGAGTTAGCACTTAGTAGATACTAGTATTAAGCCTTTCTTGTTGTTCGGGGGTGTTAAACCATGTTAAATAGCACCAGGAACACACGATCGTTAGCGACCACCAACACCGAAAACTCGTACAACAAAAACGAAAAAAAAATAAAACCAATCTTGGACCGAAACGTAACACTAAAGACATACCACCATTAGGCGAAACGTAAAACATATAAAACAACAAGTAAGTCGATATTGGACTAATGCGTTGCCACGGGACCGTTAACGTAAAAAAATAAGTGTAAAAATATTGAACCACACACGTACACTTTGACGTGTTAACTTGCAACATGTAGACCGAAACGTAAAACAATTTTTTTTAAATACAAAAGTATAAGGACCAAAGTTAAAAGTAAAAAAATGTGTGGGCTATATTATAAAATATGTAAAAGTATTAAGTTAAAATATAAAAATTAAAGAGTAAAAGTAAATAAGACAAAAGATGAGTACAACTCGTAAAACATGTTGTACAACTTATAATCTATAAAAAAAATTGGTAACTAGTATATATATAAAATTAAGTTATTCTTTATCCTGAACAAATGATTAATTTTTTTTAAGATAAAGTATTACACGCTTACCCAAAAAGTTAATCATATGTTCCTCTCTTCTTTGGAATAACAGGGTCGTTATGCTCATTACAACTTGTTGAAGAGACGAAAGATGTCAAACCAATAGCGAGTCATGCAAGCTAAATTCTTCGATAATTAGACCAAAAAAACTTTAATTTAATTAATTCATTTTTTATGTCAAAAAGTTCACTTTCATTCAAAAACTGACTCCAGTTTTTTATCTTGTTCTTCATTCTGCCTCGACTCCATGTACGAATAAAATGGTAAAGGGATGGTAATATAATAAATCATATAAAATCAATAGAATCGTGGTTAAATCCCTGTAGGATGTATCTTACTATAAACTTTTTGCTGATATGATGATCAAATGGTATAATTCATTTGTTGATAGCTTGAAGGATAAAAAACATGACTCTTGCATTCCAATTGGTTGTTATACACTTCGTAGGATCAAAGCCTTTAACTTTTTATTAAGCACATCACTGATCATTAGAATGTTCTCGTGGGACACATATGGTTGTCTCTTACAACATTCAAACTTTTGAATAAAAAAATACATTTTACTAACAAGATCCATTTGAGGGTAATAAATATAACTGAAACGTAAACAATTCAAAAGGTTGTTTGACCATAACAAGATTGTATACGAATCAAAAGAAGTCATACGGGTTGGTGGGTTTAGCTTGTAAGTTATATGTATATCTAACTCTAATTAGTAGGCCGGCACACATTTCACTTTTCACATCCTAACAAACATCGGTTAAGTTAAAAGAAAATAATGTTTTTGTTCTATAATATGCCTCGTTTCATTTGGTCATATATTGACTCTTGAATACAATCCAACTACAATCAGGACTAACTTTTGATTTTTTATATGTGAACACTAAAATTTATTATTTTAGAGTCTGAACATCAAACTATATACATCGAAGCTTTATTTTCTCGAGTCAGACCACCAGAATGTAGTATTTTATAACTTGGTCGCTCACTCATTTTTTTAGACATTGAAAACTAAAGCTTATGATCTTAGAGTTTTTTTTACTTTGGCCACTAAATTTAGGATTTTAAATATTGACCACTAAACCATTTTTACCTTTTTACCAATGATAACATATTTCAAATTTGTAAGAATTAGCATTTTCATTTATACCATTCATACAAATATGGCATAGGTTATGTAATTATTAAAGGTATACGTAGACCATTAAAAACGATCAAACCACTTGAACAAAAAAAGATGTGTTGGTTAGGTATAAACTTCCTCTAGTCATTATCAGCCTTAGTGTGAAGTGGTGTTGCTATGATTGGTTATGTTCTTATAATTGACAAACATGTATGAGCACTGTTAATATTTTGTGCTTTTACGTTGACAAATAGAAGTAGAAGATGCATAATGTAGCAATAAAACTCGACAAAAGTAATTTTACAACATCAGTCTTAGAACCCAGAAAAATATCTAACATCTCATCTTGACTTACTAGCAGTCATAGAAACTAAAACAAGCAAATGATCTATTTCTTAGCATAGGTGATCAACATAGGACTCTCAGGGTTAATCTTAAACCCTTGAAGGCTATGCATAGCAACGGTTGCCTGCATCTCATCTCCATACTCGATAAAAGCAATCCCGGGTTTTGCTTCCACCATTCTTACTTCCTTGAACCCTTGGTGCTGCCCGAACAACATTTGCAGCATCATTGATGATGTTTGATGAGGAAGATTTTGTATGAACAAGATGTTGTTTGGTGGGGCCGGTGCCTCGGGTAGTCCAGATTTAGCACCACCTGGGTATGGTATTTGTGATAACTGCACCAAATTGTAAGAGGAAAATGCGTTAATTTGGGATTTTGAGGTTATATGTACATAATTAATTTACTGACATTAATAATTAGAAAAAGTGTTAAATTGTAAGGTTGATCAATTACCCCAATTTGTGAGAGAAAAACGAGTTATTTTGGGATTTTGGGATGTATGTACATAATTAACTTACTCACATAAATAACTAGAAAAGAATGTTAAATTGTAAGAATGATCAATTACCGGAGGAGCAACACCATACGCCGGATTTACACCAGCTGCTGCTTGATTAGCATCATGTTGGCCCTTCTTTTTCCTCCCTATTGCATAAAAAATGTATATTTTAAGTTTATAACAGCTGATAAGGATTTTACATGCATATAAAAATGTCGGCTAACTGAAACAAATATATAAAATTTACAAAAGACTTGATAGTTGATACCTTGACCAGTATACATCAATTCTTACCTGTCTTTGAACCTAAATTGTTGCATAATCAGTTTGAGTGGAGATTTCAACTCATTTGCTTATAAATGGGTCAACTTAGGTTAGGTTTATCTCAAGTGGCAAAAAAATAACAAAAGACCTGATAACTCATCCTTGACCAATACTACATCATGTTGCCAGCCTTAGGGCCTAAATTGTTGGGTTGAGATGGCCAGTTCAACCCATTTACTTATGAATCGATCAGTTCGGATTATGATTCATCTCCAACAAGTCAAATGGGTTAGAGAAAATAGCTTCATATTAGACGAGTCAGAAGTTGGCTGAAGTATATATTTTTAAAGCATAAGGCATCCTAAATAACTTTATTTCAAATAATAGATGATTCATACAATAATGTAAGTTACACAATTATATTTGACATGCTAACTATTTATATAAAAAATCATGTCTTCTGTTTTTTTACCGAAAAGTGTTTTGGCCATCGTGGCCCCACCGCCCATATTGCTACCTCTACTTGATTATCATTGGAGCCTTATTTAGATTGTTCACCATATTATACTTCTCTATGGTTAAGACTTAAGATGACAATGTCTTAGTCAAGGGGTATATTGCCATTTCAATCGCTTCAACAAATCTTCTTGAGTCGGATATTGACTTTGACCAGATATAGCAAAACAATTGGAGATTACAATTTGACAGGAAAACATATAATCCCCAGCTCTTCGATTCTTATTATCTAATTAATTTAATAAAATTTTTATATACAAGAAATTCTAATGTTTAGTTCTTCTTAACTCTAATTCATGGCAGTTAGTGTGCCTATACAGTAATAGAGAAATTGTGTGTTTGATAGTCACATTATTTATAAGACTGTCATTACAATGAAACAAAACTTAATAGTACTTAGAAACAATAAGACCACACGAGATACCAATAATAACAAACGCTTACCTTTATCGTCATGCCTCTTTCGTCTTTCCCGGGGTACAAAAGTTCCATCTGCTTTTGCTATGATGTCTGATTTTGTTTTAGCATATTGTATTCTCTGTGATCAATAAAATAGAAACCATGACCTGAGTTTAGCATGTAACGCCTAGAAAACCCACCTTTTGTCTGCATAAGCTTACTATGTGAATGTGTGAAATTTCAACAGTTGGTAAAAAGCACAGATGTAATTTACGGCAATTCATTTTGAAAAGGATATAATCAAAGGTTATGTGTGCAGACAAGCCGATACTTAATTTTTTCTATCTATTTTTATGGGAAAAAAAGCTTTTAGAGAGCGTAACATGAAAGTTAATACACTACTCACCATGGTTAAATAAACCAAAAAAAAAGATAACGTGATGACTCCTCTGATAAAAATCAGAGATAAACATTGACATTTAATGTTAAGGTTGATAAAATAACTTGCAATTTTGTTTTTTGAAATAACTTGAAAGTTGTAACAAGTGCATTCTTGTAGATTATGTTTTTATTGATCAAGAAATTCATGAGTTAAAAAAAATTATACACACTTCTGTAATTTGTTATACAGTAGTAGTTTGTGCAAGTTCATTTTTATTCACAGCAAAATAAGATTTTTATTATTATAAACTTCCGGGTTGCAACAAATTTCTGCAGTCAACATTAAAAAAGCATCATCAGCCATGTCAGAATTTCCTTACAAACTTGTACCACAAATGACTTTCGGAAGTTAAAAAACAGATTGACATACTTTCCATGTAAATTGTTTAAAAATAATAGTTTGTGACTTTGTGCAAGTTCATTTTTATACCTAGCAAAAGCATAATCTTATTATAAAAGAGGTATGTGGTTTGCAACAAATTTCTACATATCAACATGAAAAAAGATCATCAGCCACATGAAAACTTCCTAAAAAGGTAATTAACTTTTAGTTTGGATAATTTAGTTCCCAGAATGTATATTTTGCTGTGTAGGCTTATACCATATAAACTTCTATTACTGTATTTAGCCAATAAGAAGTGAAAAAAAAATCATGCACTCTTTTGGGGCGCCAACATTATAATAAAAATAACCATCATGTATCGTCTATTACTGATCAATGAATATCATGTATCGTCTTACTAATCCTTCCAGCCAATTTTTTTCCTTTAGTAATTATATAGAAAACTCTTATGGGTCATTTCCTTATTATGATGAGGTGTTCGGAATTGTGTATTAAAACTGCTTATTTGCTTGCTACCTTTTGAAATAAACAACTTCAAACTACTTATTAACAGTTCATTTCACTCATAAATAATCAAATAAGCACCTTTGATAAGCAATCATAGACACCCTTAGAACAGGTTACTGCAAGCTAATAAACAACTCTAATCAAGCATCTCAAACACCCCCTTAGTCAAAGAGAAACAATGCAGGTAACATGTTCATGTTTCAAGTTAAAGTCATACCTAACATGCCTAATGTCATAATAAAGAAAGAAGAAACAAAACACAAAACTGAAATCAACTCAACATACCATAGGTTTATCGTAAAACGGAAACCCCTGCATCTGCTTCAACGCGCTTGTGGCAGATGAAGCATCCTCAAACACAACCCATGCTTGACCCTTGTGTTTTAGGGTTTTGAACGCAAGTATCTCCAAAATTTTCCCAAATTGCGAGAACACAGCTTGCAGGGACTTCTTCAACTCTAATTCAAAACAACATACAAATTGATGTCTCACACAACCAAAATCACCAAAAAAAGGATTCAAAGGGGGACAATTAGGGCAAAAAGTTGTTTACGAAATGCAATATGCACAATTAGAAAGAGGTTTACCGTCAAGTTTGATCTTCTCGTTGAGATTGTTGATGTATATGGTGTTGTTCGGAGGTGTGTCGCCGCCGACCGTCATCTCCGCCATTTTTATGTTTCGATTGTGTTGGAATTGCAGCAATGGAGATCGGAGAAGAGGTTTTCTCACTTTCTTTCAGAAAACGAAAACGATTACGAGGCCCAAACTAGAACTATGAATTTCGTAACAGGCTTCGAAGAACCGGACCGGATCTTTGTTAACCCTTATAGCCCGAATCATCGTGTTGAGCCTGTTACGTTAATACTAAATGATTAATGGATTGTTTGACAACTTTTGAATAATCAACTATTAAACTAATAACAAGTTTGAACCAATAAAATGTTTGAACCAATAAAAAATTTGAACCATTAAGACCATGTATGACATTGCTTTTGAAAATAATTTTTGACTTTTTTGAAGGGAATAAAAAAACAAAAATACCTCTTTAAAAATCACTAAAAGTTAAAAAAGTTAACTTTTGGTAACTTTTGTAGGGATATTTTTGTCTTTTCATCCCTCTAAAAAGTCAAAGTTGTTTTAAAAGACATTGTCAAACATGTCATAAAGTGTTAAATCATTAAAAGGTCTGAACCATTAAAATGTTTGAACCATTAAAAGTTATTATATCGTTTAACTATTCAAAGACAAACGTCTGACCAATTCGGATAATATATCTTATCCATTCAATATTAAACCTTTTAATCATTCAACATTAATATAATACTTAATCATTCAGAGGTAATGTCTTAACCATTCGGACATTTGTTCGTGAAACAAATAGTCTGAACCATCAAGTGTTGAACCATTCAGACATATGAACCATTAAGGGGCTGATTAAGAGGCTGTCAAACAACTATTAAGTGCTAAACCGATAAGAATTCTGAACTGTTAAGTGCTGAAGCATTAAAAGTTCTGAAACATTAAGAGCTAATATATCGCTTAATTATTCAAAGACAACTGTATGAACAATTCAGATAAAATGTATTAACCATTCAACATTAGACCTCTTAATCATTCGGTATTAGTATATTGCTTACCATTTAAAGACAAATGCCTGAACCATTCAAACATTTGCTCGCGAAACAAATAATCTGAACCATTAAATGCTGAACCATTCAAATATCTGAATCATTAAATTGTTGATTCAGGTGCTGCTAATCAGCCCCTTAAGCTCAAAGAATTCAAAGTAGCTTAGGGGTTGTTTGGCAACTTCTGAGTGAGTAAATACCGAACCAATAAGATGTCTGAACCAGTAAGAGGTCTGACCCAATAAGATATCTAAACCAATAAGTCTGTTTGGTTGGATATCTGCTTGGAACAAATTCCGATAGCCGTCTTCGGTCTCCCCTTCCTCTTTGGCTTCACCGCCTGCAACACCGCTGACCAGACCCTATGTTGTCGCCCTCGCCATCGCAAACCAGACCCTCGCCGCTTCACCGGACCCGCCTCCACGTCTGACTCGGGTCAGATCTTGATTTAGGTCTGACCGAATAAGTGGTTCAGTCATATCTTTTTTACGGTAAGAGGTAACCAACCAAACACTCCATGTCTGACCGGGGTTAATCAGACCCAACCAAACAGCCTTTACTCATTTTTGTATATGTGTGTTTTATATTACGGATATGGTTGTGAATAAAAATTTATTGGGTTGCATTGTGTTCAATAAATAACTGAATGTGTGCTAACGGTACCTTCTTTCTAAATACAGGTTAAAGTCCCTCAATATTTCTTTTCTAAAACTCAGGTTAAATATGATTTTATAATTGAAGATCCCTACGAACCAAATCAACTCAAAACTCAAATTAGCGTCGGATTTAAAATATTCATCATGTGACCCCACTCGATTTAGTAGTATAGAATTCCAATTATTCAAACCGATTTAAATCTCTCTTTATATATTGTTTGAACTTTAAAAATTTTCTACTCTTATCATTTTATCAATATACACATATAAAGAATTAGATACACACAACGATTATCAATAGTTCAACATCAATAACCTACAATACCATAAACTTGTTTTATCTACCATAAGAGCACAAAATCACGACTCTTGGAAGAAATATATTTTCTTAAGCCATAGGTAGTCGTCAAGCTTTCTTCAAGTGACACATCAATGATCAACGTCACGCCAGAGTGTTTTCTTTTTTACATGGTTTTTTTAATCTTTTACCCCGTTTACACTTCACGTCAAACCAACATCACGTCACGTCAAGTTTCTCAAGTTCCCTGTTTGACCCAAAATTAAAAAGAAAATGTATGGTGATGCTCGGTGAAGTTTTACCAGGGCGGGGCTTTAATTTTCTTCGTGTAGACCGCATAAACTAGCGGTGTACAAACTGTTTTTTTAATATCTTAACCGGTTTTCATTAAGAATCCTCAAACTGCTCAAATTGATTTGGACCAGTTTGTAAAGCGATTTTTTTAGAAAACCCGGTTTTTGGTGCCAGTTTACAAACACGTATACAAACCGTTGGTCTGGGTTTGACTAGGAACCAGTTTGGCTCAACCCGGTATTTTTTCAAACTGGTTCGGTTTTTCTTTTCTGGTTTTTTTCCCAAACCATTTTTTTCCACACATCTAATCCGGACCAGAGGTGACGTTCCCACCCAAGGCCAGAAACACCCCATGATCTCCCGGTTCCCAGTGCGTGTGACCAAACAACTAAAATTACGATAGAAGCAAAGTGTTAGACTCTCACCACCCACAATCGTGGACGGTGGGTGCACACCGCACCCAAAACAACTAGCACATGACATCTCCTCGTGCTCACCATCCCACCCCCCAAACCCCTGCGTTCACTCGCTATTATCGACGCCTGTGTTTCCTTTCGGTGCGATAATATAAAATATTAACACACAGATTACGTTGCATAGTAATAATAATAATAATAATAATAATAATAATAATAATAATAATAATATTATTATTATTATTATTATATTAATATTATATATTATATATTATAACAAACCTCTGAGATGGTGGGGCACCATGTGGGCCCAACACTTGACCCAGCCCACTTTTAAAAAACCCTATTTCCCTCCTCTATAAATACCCATCTTCTTCACCATTATCACTCCCATTGCAACCACATAAACCCTAATCGTTGCAGCTACAGAAGCTTCATCTTGACGAGATTCTGTAGTTGCAGCGATCAAGCTCTCATCAATGGCGAAATTCGTCAATTCGTTCGTCGTTGCTCAATTCTCCGCTGTCGCCAGGTGAATTTGATTTGCAATTATCACTTGTTGTTATTCATACGACTTGTGATATCATTTCAGCTGAAGTTTTGTTTGATCATTGATGATCGTGTTTTGTGCGATTGCGCAGGCGTGGATTCGCGTCGGCGTCGAACGGTGTCGTTTCGGAAGGTGCGAAGGGGAGTGTGGTGGCGATGATGAAGAAAGGAGGTGAAGAATCGAAGAAATCTAGTGTGTGGATTCCGGATCCTGTTACTGGTTATTACAAGCCTGAAGGCCATGGGAATCAGATTGATCCAGCTGAGCTTCGTGAGATGCTGCTGAAGCATAAAACTCGACGAAACTAGTGAGGATTTCGATCGAGAATCTGCGTTACGAAACTGGATTGAAGTGTGATGATCGATTTTGTTCGTTTCAATGATGTGAGATCTTAACGCACAATGGATTCATGCTGTTCATCAGGTTTGATTTGATCGTTTTCAAATGGATGAATTGGTATATGATTCTACATCTCTTTGTTTCAGTATCTTTCTATTAAGTTATATGTACTAACTACTAATAAACTTTTTATTGTTATCAAATGTTAGTGCTTTTATGATTAATGATTATCATTATTTTTAGTGTTTTTTCTTTGTGATGGTTTGAATATAATTCGTAAGTTGCATTGTGGTTGGTACTTGGTGCATTGACTCGTAACTGATTCGTTGACGGTGACTTGTAGCTTAAATTCTAAAAGTGTCATTTACATACAAGTTTGGCTTCGAATTGTGATGTATTGTGAGTAAAATGTATTCGAATGGTTAGGTTTTCTAGTTGTTGGTTTTATGAGAGGGTTTTAGTTGTGTAACTCATATTATTTGAGGTGGGTTTATGTATTTATCGTTAAAAAAATGTAAACATTTGTATTCACTAGGTCAAAGGTGTTTCGAAACAAATCCCTAATATTTCCCAAGAAGAAGAATGTTCATAATTTAGACTCACTCACATTTATAAATCGATGTTAATACAACGAATAACCTAGATATAAACTTGTAAGTATTTTAGATATATAGTTTTCTTTTTTAACGACAAATGTACGACCTCGTTTTGGAGAAAATGTGTTATCTTAATCGGGTCCACCTATTCGTTTCCTAGTTAGGACCGCACCCCCAACCTCCACAACATTTTGTTGAGACTTGAACCTATAACCTCTATTTTATTTGCATGTCATGTGTATCTTCTCTTAACTAGTTAGACTATTGGTATCTTAGATATATAGTTAACTAGGTTATTATTCGTGTATTACACGGGTTGAACTTGCAAGCATACACCTCACTCTTTCCAGAATGATTCTATTCACCCTCTCTACTAATCCATTCTGTTGAGGTGTGCCTGGCACAGTCAAGTGCCTAGCAATACCACACTTCTTACAGAAATCATTGAACTCTTTATGACAGAAATCAAGACCATTGTCTGTCCTTAACTTCTTGACCACCTTCCCTGTCTGAGTCTCCACCAGCCTTTTCCATTCTTTAAACTTGCCAAATGCATCATTCTTACTCTTAATCACATACATCCATACCCTCTTTGAATAATCATCAATAATGGATAAGAAATATCTGGCACCTCCTAAAGACTCATTTCTAGCTGGCCCCCACAAATCAGCATGTATATAGTCTAAAACCCCAAGAGTAGTGTGTCTACTCTTAGTAAATCTGACTCTTTTATGTTTCCCCATGACACAACTTTCACAGAAACTCAAGTCAGTACTTCTAAGACCACCAAGAACTCCCTGT
>BJCM01110869.1:0-24604 GCA_018326385.1 Flaveria bidentis | reverse complement strand
AATTTATAGTATCATAAATAAAATAAAATTTAATGAAGTGAATTAAATAATATCATATTATTAAATAATATATTAATAATGTTTATTAAATACATGAAAGAGACAAAGGCAAAAATATCAAGTTTTATAAAATTTAATGGATAAATTTACCATATTACCCCTAAAGTGTTTTAAAATTTTAATCAAATCCCTATTCTATCTCTCTTAAATATGATGCACTCATTTGTATATGTTGCTTTAAAACTTGTATTTTTTGTAAAATTACATCTCTATCCAAAGAGATATATTATATAGTAGTATAGATATAGATTAGTGCATATACCCGATAAGTGAATGAGTAATAACATCCTTGACGGGGTATATGTTGCGGTTCAAGCAATTGAGTGATTTTTTGTTTTAGATTTTTAACTAAATAACTCCTTTAAGATGAAATACATAACTAAATAACTAGTCTTATAATCATGACGTATAGCATTTTTTATTTGCTCGAAGACGTCACAGGTTTATGTTTAGGTATTACAAGGCTAACTTTAGTGGTCTTGTCGTTGGGCGCAACGCACTTAGGGCCTGTTTGATAATTTCTAAATGATTAAATGCTAAACCAATAAAAGTTTGAATCATTAAGTGCTGAACAATTAAGAAGTTTGAATCATTAAGAGCTAATATATCGTTTAACTATTAAAATGCAAATGTCTGACCAATTCAGATAAGAGTTTTTAACCATTCATCATTAGACCTCTTAATCATTCAACACTAGTATAATGATTAACCATTCAAAGGCAAATGTTTAAACTATTCTTTGATCGCGAAACAAACAGTCTGAACCGTTAAATGTTGAACCATTCAGACATCTAAACTATTAATAAACTAAATAAAATGTTGACAAACAGCACTTTGGATGGAAAGTGACAACAACACCACTTTTATTCTTTTTGGATTGTTAGGGTGAAAGTTTGCCATGCTATGTTACGTACTCATCGTGACATATAAAATTTTAGATACATGTTACGTGTCATCCCTTTAATTCACCATCACCTTTTAGTTTTAATATGTTTATTCCTTCTGTATTCTATGTACACACAAGTTATATGTTAAATTATGATGAAATTTGATAAGAATGAAAGGAAACTGCTATAGTGAGTGAAAGAAAAAGCAAAGTGTGTTGATTTGACTTTAAGATAACCTGACATATGATAAAATAAAAGGGAATTAGTATGACCGGTAATAACGATAGTTGTAGATAAAGTAAGACAATATGAATATTAATGTTTTTTTTTCATTCATAAGTTTCACCAACGTGAACAAATAGCTTTTCATATTATAAAAAAACTCGAAATATATTAATAAAAAAACGTGACATGTACTTTTTAACTAAATAACTAATTGTATGTATATACTATATAGTACAAACGACTATGATTTGCATTACACTGCAATTGTTTTTTTTAAGGGAGGTGATTCTTTTCCAAACAAATAGAACAATTGATATTTTTGTTTGTACCAATTTAAATACATAACATTTTGTGACCGAAAAAATATTTGTATTCTCTTTGTTAATTATTATTAATCATTATTCATTACATGGTGTGTGAATTGATGTATGGATTCACATATTTTTTGAAATTTTATATGTATAAATAATTGTGTAACTTCTTTGTCAAAGCAATAGTTTCATTTTAAAAGGTTAGATTGATTTAAACCTTTAAATCTTAACATCTAAGCAAAAGGTGCTACTAATTATAAGTGCATTCTTATATGAGAGGATAAGTAATTTTTAACGTTTATGAATTAAAAGGGAATTTAACACTTAGTTTTATATAAAAAAAGAATTTTAGTTTTATATAAAAAAAAGAATTTGGACTTTCAAGTTTATATAATTGAATCAAATAAAAAGTTGTGGAAAAATCCTATTACTTTCAGTGACGTTTTAAATAAGTTACTAAGCTTCATTTATATATTATTATCTATTGGACATAAAAACTTAATAAAAAGTTATCTTCTGGATTTTTAAAACTTAATCATGTAAAATATTTTCACTTTTGTTTTAAGTAGCTAGAGAATTAAATCATTTTTTTCTATAAATTCAATTTGAAAGACATTATCATTAAACCTATTAATATAAATAAAATCCAGAAGAACCTATGAGTGTGAGTTCCATAAAAAATCGTAATTTTTTTTCGGACAAATGTTCTTATTTTATTTTAACAACTGTTCTTCTTTTGATTTTTTTGAACGACAACTGTTCTTATTTTATAAAAATGGAATCCAGGGACGAAAAGATTAAAGCCTAATGAGTAAACTTAAAATATAAAACGTTTCCAACATGATCAACCACATTCACATGTATGAAAACAAAACAAGTTTCCAACACACAATACTACCTTAAATCACAAACCAAACCACATTCAATCAAGAAAAATAAAAGTTTAGTTAGTAACTTAGACTAACACCTTTCATGCGGGTTGCGGGATAGGTGCAGCAGGCGGCGTCGAGTGGGGGTGGTCGGCAGGATGGAGGCGGGTGACGGGAGGGAGGCGGTTGTTTGAGGATGATGGCAAGGGTTAAGTCAAAATGATCGATAAGTTGAGAAAATGTTTGAGAAGTGTTGTGAAGTTATATTTCTTGGTCTGAACCAAGAAAAACACGCATTGACTTTTTTAATGAAATCTTTTTGGAAAAACAAACAGTTTGCGGATATTATGTTTACGCGTGGTCTGCGCGACACAAACAGAAGAGGTTTCGCAGATGTTTAAAAAAAACAAACACCATTTTTAAGATGACAAGAAATTAAGTGCAAAAGCAATGTTTTGGAGACCGGATCGGACCGACCGGTTCGACCGGGGATCGGTCCGGTCTGCTATGGTTCGGTTTTAGGGGGTCGAACCGTCCGGTTCGTCCCGAACCGGCGGTCGGACCGGGAAACTGGACAAGTTTGGACCAGTTTTTGGACTTTTTTTATTTTAATGGGTAAAAACGGGATATTAAAACATAAATTAGTACGTTGGATATACAAATATAGTTAAATTTTATATATAACTATAAAATATATATATTAATTACTTATATTTAATTACATATATAAATATAGTTAAATCCGGTCCGACCACCAAACTAGTAAGATGTTTGATTCGACGTCCGATCCGGTTCTGAAAATATTATGCAAAAGTATATCTATTTACCCAAATAATATCCATAAACATTTTCTTTTTTGTATTTATTATTTTTGTTACTGATCAACTAACTTTTAGGTTTTATAATTTTTTTCCTTATGTAATAATTTTATATAAAAAAATAAAATAGTAAGAATAGCATTTGAAGATCTCCATCCCGTATATATTTACGAACAATATGTATACTCGATAATCATAGGTATACCCAATGCACGACGGATAGTTTGCTGACATATACCTGACGGATACAAGCTGGTATTGGACATGGTTTCACACTTAGATATAAGACCGCGAGATTAATAATACCAATAAATCAAGAATTTTTTCACTTCCAAATGCTTAGGACCAAACAAAATTGTTTTTCAGGATTTAGTTGAATTATGATTTATGAACAATGAACGTGCTTTAAAGTTTAAATCTGATTATCAACAATGATTTTGTAGTATTCGATAATTCTAAGTCTTATTTCATTAGAGTAGTTACCAATTAGTAAGGAAGATTTCATTAAAGACCAAGGCAACAATTTTGTAAGGTGAATATGATATGCTTCATAATAAGTTATATAATTGTAACTAATTACTCTATAATGACTAATTAGTTGATTTTGACTTTCAAAAAGTCACAATAATGACATCCAAAGTAGTCTCTGTAGTATATAATTTAAAATTATTACAAACATGTGTACCTTAATAATTGAAAAGATAAAATTCCATTAACCAAAAGTAGAGTGGTTGTAACCAAATTAGGCTTGTGCTGTCTTCTTACAAGGGCCCTCCTCTCAAATGGCCACCATTCGTGTGAGATAAAGATGACAATTTTAATATGATTTTTAAATGCCAAAGTTTAAAATAAAATTCAAGACAAATGGAGTTAATCATAGTCTAGAACATTATTGATATTTTATATATTTTTAAATAACAATTTATATTTTATCACTTCAAGTTGAACTCGAATCAGACTCGTGCTTTATTGATTCATAATAATTTGGGTTGTTTTAAAAGTGTCTAAATATATATATGGCTAGTTTTTATGAGCCTCTTGAGATTTGTTAGGTGCATACCATAGAGACTAGAGAGTGTATCAGGGACATTGTTGTATAAATTTGTGAATTAGGTTGGAAGGGTAGGAGGATGATGCATAGGTATCTGAGTGGTATTCGAAGTACAACGAATATACGCTTAAAATTTATGTTTGAAATGTCATTCGAAGTACATGGAAAATACATATAAAGTTATTACGCTTCCGGAATGACTAAACCACATTATAACTATATTTATCTTTCAACAAATGTTTAAAAATGACTTCGAAAATAATTTACACCGCAACTTGCGAGTGTCATACACATATGTGCACTCATTTTATTTTTATTTTTCATGATTAAAATCGAACCGATCTTGTATGACTATTACAATGATTTCATCCAACCAAGTCGTCATTGTAATGAGCACTCCTCAATTACTTGTTGTTTTGACAAAGGGTAAAAGTGTTAAAAGTAGAATTAATGGGTAAACCCTCTTCAATGTCATCATCATTGTATCAAAGCTTATTTTCATTCCACCAACCAAAGATATTATAAGCATAAGTTTTTAATAGACATGTATATACCAAATTTAAATATATGAGTATTTAACGTAAAGATAATAATTATGATAAGGGTTATTGGATTTCAATAATTGTAACTTTCATTTATTGTCCGGGATTAATTCTAACTCATAAAATGTTTATAGTCACTCATAGCTTTAAATATATTTTTCTCCAATGATCCTTTATTAACTAAGAGTTAACCTTTGTTAATTTTTTTATGAAATAAGACTAATTTTGAGTCATTTTTCAACTTCAGCACTACCTAGTCTCAATTAGGTCTGTTTTTCATCGTCTAACCTTTATTATCACCTTAAATCTGCTACTAACAAGTTTGGTGGTTCAAATCAGGAGGCGGAATTTTGATGGGTTTTTGGGTGTGGAAAATTTCAAATTGACGGATCTGATGATAGATTTCAACTTTCTATATAGTGTTTTGGCCACAAAAATAATCCACGTCATCAAAAAACTAACGAGGTTATCTCTCAGTTACTAAGGGATCGTTGGAAGAAAATAAACTCAAAATTGAGGGTATCTGTAAACATTTATTGAGTTGAGATTAATGTTGATCAATAAATAAAACTTAAGATTTTCAAAATCCAATAATCCTTATGATAATGCATTTTCAAAATATTTCTATTTATAACACATTCATGTGTAAATCTAAATTGTTAGATTCAATTACCATTGAGTTTGTATATTATCAATTGAAACATCAACAATCTGTTAGATCACACCATCAATGCAGTTTGTAAGTCTGACAAACAAGAGACTTGAAATAAAAAACGGGGAATTGCAAAAGACGTGAAGAAGGAAAAAGTATGGCCTGTTAGCAACATAGCGCGTAAGAAAGCTCGACTATTTCTACGTGAGAGGTAGAAAAAAGAAATAAAAAAAGTAAAAGAGAGAAAAAAACCAATCCGATATACAAACTTTTAATAGAGTACGGATATGGACATATGATAAAATAACGATAAATGTTTACACTCTCACATGAGATAGACGGATTATAGTGGCATCTCGACACAACGGAGTGTGACCAAAAACCAATAAAAATTAAAATTGTTTATACCTAAAAAGAATAATAAATTCATATTTAATATCAGAGAAAGTACTGTTGTTTTAAATTTGGTTTTCCCATTGAAGAATAAACAAACAACAAAAAGTAAAAGTAAAAGCTCTGTTTTTTGTGCTGCTGCTTCTAAACCTATATTTTCTTTAAATTAAAAATCACTGCATCCCTTTTGACTCTTCTCCTCACTCCCAATTCAAACCCTCATTTTAAACCCCATTTTCTCACTACACCTTCACTTCCTTTTCAGCTTTTCTGTCATATCTCTCACCTTTTTACATGCGTTTTGAATGAAAGTTGAGAGATTTCTTTAATTTGATTCACTAATTTATAGTTTTTCTTACATGGGTCTCTGATTTTCAGCTGAATTCAGCACACTACACCTCTAATCTGCAACTTCTATTGCAAAAAATCCATTCTTTACTCGAAAAAATGGAGATTTTCAAGGTTTTCTTGATTGGTCTACTCTGGTTTCGAGCAAATGCTGCTGTTCTTGAAGATGATAAAAGAGCATTGTTGGATTTCATGAACAATCTTGCACACTCACGCACTCTAAATTGGGATGCAAACTCGAGTACTGTGTGTAATCACTGGACTGGGGTCACGTGCAGCGAAGATGGGTCACGTATCATCGGTCTCCGGCTTCCCGGAGTTGGTTTTCACGGCCGAATTCCGGTGAACACCATTAGCAGACTCTCAGCTTTGCAGATCTTGAGCCTCAGATCCAATGGTATTTCTGGCCCTTTTCCTGATGATTTTGTTAACCTCAAGAACTTATCTTTGTTATACCTTCAGTTTAATCAGTTTTCTGGTGCATTGCCTCTTGATTTCTCTGTTTGGAAGAATTTAACAATCGTTAATCTTTCTAACAACAAGTTTAATGGGTCAATTTCAAAGTCTTTGTCAAATTTGACCCATCTTACTGCTTTGAATCTTGCTAATAACTCATTAACTGGTGAAATTCCTGATTTGGGTGTGCATGATCTGCAAGTTCTTGATCTTTCTAACAATCATCTCACTGGGGTAGTGCCAAAATCACTCCATAAGTTCCCTAAATCAGTGTTTGTTGGTAATAATGTGTCTATGGTGTATTCTTCTGATGAAGTGCCAATTGTTATGCCCCCTCATAAACCAAATCAAAGCCATAAAAGTGATAAAAAATTGAGTGAGAAAGCACTTTTAGGTATAATTGTTGCTGTTTCTGCCATTGGGTTTATTGGGTTTGCAGTCTTTTGGATAGTTTGTTGTTTGAAAAGGAACAAGGGAGATGGGATTTCATCAAAGCTTGAAAAGAATGGTATGTCCCCTGAAAAGGCGATTTCGAGGACCCAAGATGCGAATAACAGGTTGGTTTTCTTTGAGGGGTGTAATTATGCATTTGATTTGGAAGATTTGTTGAGGGCTTCTGCTGAGGTTTTGGGTAAGGGTACTTTTGGGATGTCGTATAAGGCGATTCTTGAAGACGGGACATCTGTTGTGGTGAAGAGGTTGAAAGATTTGAGTGTAGGGAAACGTGAATTTGAGCAGCAAATGGGGATTGTTGGGAGTATTAAGCACGAGAATGTGATTGAGTTGAGGGCTTATTACTACTCGAAAGATGAGAAGCTTACAGTTTGTGAGTATTATAGTCAAGGGAGTGTTGCTGCTATGTTACATGGTATGTTCTTGATCTGTTTAACTCGTTTAATTATGCTCTTGTTTATGTTATGATATTATCATTGCATTTTGATGCTTTAGTGATAGTGACTTTGGTTCTTGATTCTTGTAAGGGGTGGTTAAAGACTTAAAGTCTTAAAGTATGGGTTCTTGTTATTATTACTTGAGGTTCAAGATCCAAAGGTAAAATTGGTAACAAGAATTCGAGTTAGGTATTCTTGAAAGTTTATGTTCGTTTGTTAATGCTATGTTTCTTCGTTAAGTGGACCCGACCTTCATCTCATTATAGATGGAGACCAGACCCACAAATCCAAATAGAGTAGTTGAATTGAACTCGAGCCATTTGTCTATCATACCAACCACACAACATGGATGAACCCAAATTGGACCTCTAGTGCTTGTTTTTTAACTACATTAGGTTCAATGACACAAGATATACGTTAAAAGGAATCTACATTAGTTTTTCCTAGGGTTCAGGGTCCATTCGACTTGATTTCCTTCGTGTAGTGGGTCCGATCTCCATTTTATCACAGATGCAGATGGACCCATAAACCGAAGGTGAATGGACCAGCATGATCCAACCATATAATATCAATTCAAATCTAAACAACCATTTGGGTTCATCATGTTGTACATGTGGGTGTGACTACACCTATATCATGCTAATAAAGTCTTGAAAAAAGTTCAAGATCATGCCTCTTAGGTCATATTAAGGAATATATTATGAATAACAATCCATTTTTCCATTATTATAAAGACATTTTAATATTTATGTTTGATAGAGATGGAATATTGCATAATACATGAAAGAGAAATAAGTTGTTGATTGATAAGAATCAATCCATGTGGGATAAGGGAATCTTTACTAGAAATATTTTGGTCCATTTGTTGTTTGCATATGTCTTTTATTCATCATTGTCAATTTTTAAATGTAACATTACTTTTTTTGTCACACACAAGTCAAATGTGCAATAGTTTATTTGTCACATCATTATGTTACACAGTATAAACTTATAATAATTTCTAGTAACTATTATTGAACATCGTAGGTAACAGAGGGGAAGACCGGGTCACATTGACTTGGGAGACCCGTCTTCGGATAGCCATCGGTGCAGCTCGAGGCATTGCTCGGGTCCACACCGAACCAGGCGTGAAGCTCGTTCACGGCAACATCAAATCATCAAACGTTTTCCTAAACCCCCAAAACTACGGGTGCATATCCGATGTCGGTTTGTCAACAATCATGTCTCAGATCGCCACTCCGATCGCTCGGGCCGCGGGTTACCGCGCCCCGGAGATCACAGACACCCGAAAGGCCACTCAGCCTTCGGACGTCTATAGCTTTGGCGTGCTCCTACTCGAGCTTTTGACAGGCAAGTCACCGGTCCACACCACGAGTGGCGACGAGGTCATTCACTTGGTTCGGTGGGTCCACTCCGTGGTGCGCGAGGAGTGGACTGGGGAGGTGTTTGATGTGGAATTACTGAAATACCCCAACATTGAGGAGGAGATGGTGGAGATGCTGCAGATTGCAATGTCATGTGTTGCAAGGGTAGCTGATCAGAGACCAAAGATGACTGAGGTTGTTAGGATATTGGAAGGTGTTAGGCGGAATAAGGTGTCGGAAAACCGGCCGGAAAGCTCGACGCCGCCGCGGCCCGAGGCCTTTCAGGTGGAGTCATCAGGTGTTTAAGGGGTCTCCGGTGGCCGGATCTGGTTTCATTAACTCGATGAATTGATTTATGAATTATGATAGTTTCATGGCGTTATTTTGTGTTGTATCCATGCAAAGTTCTTATAATATTAATTTTGTATGCATGATTTAAGTTTAATCTGAGTTATATTTGTACTTTTTTTGTTTATTTTTTCTGTTTTATAGTTCAGTGACGAATATTATGAATGTTTTTTCTTGTTACTGTTAACTTTAGTTTTTAGTTTCTTATCTTGAGAGGATTTTCTATTTTGCGCAAATCGAATCTTTATATAATTTTTAAGGCGATTTGGATTTTGATAATCTAATTTATAACATATTAGTTAATAATATTTCATATTAACAATTTGATCAATGATAATCTCAACTTTTATTTTTGTTGTCGAAGACTAGATAAACACAATTATTCATTGATATACAATTAATTTCAACTCATATTTGGTATTGATGATTGGTTGTGAATGAAATAGGAAAACATATAACGAAATGAAAAGAAAATGAAATGGAATGCAATTATAAATCAATGATAGTAATACTATTAGGATTACCCATAACAAAAATAAAAGTTATAGTCATTATTGATCAAACTACCAGCGTGAATTAATAATATCCGGTGAATCAAAATTTGGATTAATAAATTCAAATTTCTTTTTTTTAACAATCTATCAAACTAGGTTGTCACATACATGAGTTTACAAAAATTATTAGGACAACTTGGACTTATATATGTATTCGTACTCTTAAGTGTTTATAAAAACTGTTTTTATTACTAGAACTCATTAACGTCAAATCACATTACATCAATTATCCTTGCTTTTAAGGCCCGTCCTTTAAAAAATCTTTAACATAAGTTCTAGATTCGTATAAATAAGGTTCTAATATACAAACACCCACCAAGATAAATCGATACCATTTTATACGCCGCGTATAATTTCATACACAGTGTATAGGGTTAAATACACTGTAAACGAGGAAAATTCAGATGGAGTGTCAGAGAGCTATGTGTCTCGTATATCCCTATACAACCCCCCTTATACGACAATATTGGACTATACGACGCGTATAACTAATTTTGACACTGACTACGAGGAAAAATTCTGGGGGCTGTCAGATGGGTTATATGCCCCCGTATAAGGGCATAAGGCTATACTGCACCCCTATACGATGCGTATGAAGCTATACGAGCCGTATAAAAATTTGAGTTGTTAATTTATAGTTTTGGGATGTTTCAATATCCACACCCATTAATTATTTTCATTTAATCAAAAAGTTAGCATACGAAAATGCAATTATATCAATCATGAAGAAATCATTTTATAATAGTTAATAGTTAATTTACAATAATATTATCTCTAAAAACTCAAAAGCCAAAAAGTAAATTTTTAAGTGTCCTATGACCTATACCCGTATACTCGTATAGTGTAAAGTAAAACTTACAGGCAAGTGTTCCATAACACAAAAGTAATTGATTAACAATAAAGTTCGAAATTAAGTTCTACAAACACAAGGTAGTACTTCAATGCATTTTTATACTTTCAAATATTACTTGGACATATGAATTAATTTAATATTTAATATAAATATATATTTACCTTGGTTAAAGCACAATCCTTCCATAGCCTTTTTTCCCTCCTCTTCCCACTTGGTTTCTACTTTATTTTCTTTTTTTAGCTTTAAAGTGAGACTTCATTAAGTTTTTAAAACTGCAATTTTGTTTATTTTGTGTTATGATTAGTTTTAAGCGTGTTTTATTCTTCTATTGTAATTTAAAATATATAATGTTTCATTAAACTTTCGGCCATTACGTACGATTAGCTTAAATTTTATTCATGTTTCGCTATAATTGTATGTCAACTCATTTAAAAGTGTCAGTGAAATCTTTTGTTATTTAAAATATTTTATTATGTTACAAGTTTTTTAACGAGTTCATTGTTTTATTGTTAGGTCATTTCTACATCGCAATGAGGCATAACCAGGTTAGGGTCCCCATGGTAATGCGTGTAACGAATTTCGGCGTTGGTTATTTGCAAACATACCTTTCACCACGTTAAATTTTTCATATGGTCCTATCACATCGTGCTAGGTGAGAAAACTCGTGTTAAAAGTTTAAAGTATCTTAAATTTCTTTATTTATTATATAATAACAAAACATGAAAAGAATTAACAATAAAGTATTAAACACTATAAGTGTATAATACCACACTGCTTAACCCCAACTATTGAACTTCTAATTTCCACCTCCTCTCAACCCGGCACAAAATCAAAGTATCGGACCACATCACTTCATATCAGTTAGGGTTGGTTTATCCCTCAAACCGGTTTTAACCTTGTTGAGTATGAACCAAACCGGTTCTTAGACCCAAACCGTTTTTTGCGTCTCTATACCCGACAAGCAAACATATACAACGCTAGTTAATAAAACGTTAGGGGAGAGGGAGCTGTCCTGGGTTTCCAGGTTTTTCATGTTAATAGTCACATTCACATCAGATTCTTTTCAACACATCCCGTTTTTTATGTTCTACAACATGTCCTCTCATCTTTCAATACATTTTCCAAAAACGTCGTGGGAGTGGTAGCGTGATACAATACAACTTCCAATCCACCAAATTATCCATCGACGCTCGATGAATATTCACCCGGTCAAAGATTAAAAATCGAAACCAGAACCAAAACAATAGTGTCAATGAGTCCTAGATCAAGTGGTTTAGGAGGAGACATCCCATGAATGACTTTTCAAAGTGGAGGTCATGGGTTGGAGTCTCACTAGGTGTAATATGCTTCTAATGGGCCAAGGGTTTTACCACAATGAGCTTTTAGGTGGTGGGTTTCCCTTGGAATGGTGGGCAAACCGTGTCAGCAGCGCTGTCTGTGTTCGCGGGCGTGGATGGCCTTTCGCCAATGGGTTTACCCAGATGACCGGACTTAAAAATTATTCGTTGACCGTTAAAAAAAAAACCAAAACGACAATGTCTCCACTTGGTACCGAAAGAGACCTCACATTTTCCCAGTTGCCACTCCGTGTGCCCTTAGAATCAAAGTAACATAACGCGGGTGTATGCGCGTAATTAAATTTGTAGAAGAAAAGCCATTGAACAAGTCGTGTAATAGACCGGGTGGGTACGAAACGACGGGAGCCCACCGAAATAGTGAAAATATCTCTTTATAACAACGCTATTTCTTCATACACCACCACCAGAGATTCCTTCGATTTTTGATTTTTTTTCACATCAACACACAACTCTAATCTGATTGTAGCAAGAGGCTGAGGATCTTCTTTCAAGGTGTTCATCCCCCTTTTCAATCTATCTTTCATATCTGATGTAGATGTAGATGTAGATGTATAGTTATTGTGTATGCAATTTCAATGTTTGTACATGTGTTCTGATTCAGGTTGGGGTTTTTACTTTTGGATTGTTTAGGAGTTTTGCTGGTGGTGGTCAGCGATGGCTTCGAAGCGGATCTTGAAAGAACTCAAGGATCTTCAGAAGGATCCTCCTACCTCTTGCAGTGCAGGTATTATTGTGTCGATATCGATCTGTTTGATTCTGATTTTGGGTCTTTTTTTTGAGTTTGGGGTTTTGATCTCTGATGTTCTAGGTTTATGACTGTTTTGATTGTTGGTTTATGTAATTATGTGCTTGATTATGTTTCTTCTAGTTGAAATTAAGGCTTGTTTGTTTGATCATTAGGTAAGTAAGTAGCTTTGTTTATGAAGGTAGATGATTGGGTTTTGATGTTTAAGTTTGTTGATGATGATAATCGCAAATCAGGTATTTTTTGGGGCAATCTTGAGGTTTTTAAAATGACTATTGAATTGACCTATGGGGATTTGGGGATACCATGTGTGGATATTGGTATACAGAGAAGTTTCATGATGGAAGTAATTTTTTTTATTTGGGTCAAAAATAGGGTCTGTAGGAGGTTTATGTGTAAAAACAACTAAGAGATGAATGATTATGAAGGTTTACTTGATAAAAAAGGTTGATATGTAAAACAGATGAAGGAAACTGACTTTTTGGTTGTGAATAAAGCTTATTTTTCTGTACATTGAGCAATGCTTTGTATATGTGATTCATGCGCCTCCTGCCTCACGCCTCCGCTTTTTCTCTCATGCTAGTTTTAAGTTTTTAACCAAGCTGATAATTACTTTAGAACATCATGCATGGTGCAATTTGACCCTACCGAAAGATTAAAAAAGCGAATCAGACGAAGTTTGTAATAAACTAATAAACTTGATTGATTACAGAATTTTGAGTATAAAGTAATCACTTTAAAAGAAATTTTGCATCACATAATTATCTGAGCAAACTATAAACACCAATTAGAGTTAATCTTGAAAATAAGCATCATAATCCCTCTGCCACTATGTTCCTGATGTAAAATTTTCAAGCATGTGAGTATTTCTGTACATTTGGGGATCTTTACTGTAGCTTAACTGTGGTTTTTTTTTGTATTTACCATGCTTTTGTAATGTGATTTTAGGCCCAGTGGCAGAAGACATGTTTCACTGGCAAGCAACCATTATGGGTCCTCCCGACAGTCCATATTCGGGTGGAGTGTTTCTAGTTACCATTCATTTTCCTCCAGACTATCCATTTAAACCACCCAAGGTAATTATCAACTGCAATTTCTTATAATTGAGATGTGATTAGTTTAGAGGTTAAACTTAACCTATGTTTGCTGCTTAACGTATGTTTCTGTCTTTCCATAGGTGGCTTTCAGGACAAAGGTTTTTCACCCGAACATCAACAGTAATGGCAGCATTTGTCTTGATATCTTGAAGGAACAGTGGAGTCCCGCTCTTACAATCTCCAAGGTTTGCATTTTAGCAGTTCAAGTTTAACTTAACACCCAAAAATTCATTCATAAGTTTCTTGATTGCTTTAAAGATAGTCTACAATTTACATTATGTAATTATAAAACAGTATGACCTTATTAGAAGCTCCTTGCAAGTATTGACCGATGAAAAGTCATCTCATGTACACGAATTGACCCAGTCAAAATATAAAACGGGTCAAAGTCACCACCTTTAAATTGTGAAGCTCCAGTCAACTCAAGGCATTGCAAATGGCCTGGTCACACACAATTTTATAGGCCCGATAGTCAAATAAATGTTTTAAAGTTACATTTTTATCGACAATGAACATCTTGTGGGATGAATTTGTAGGTTTTGCTGTCGATATGCTCCCTGTTGACAGACCCCAACCCGGATGACCCTCTGGTGCCTGAGATTGCACACATGTACAAGACGGATAGGAGCAAGTACGAGACAACGGCTAGAAGCTGGACCCAGAAGTATGCTATGGGTTAGTCTCGAGGAATGGGCTCCTTTGTCCTTTTGTTTTACAAAATTGTTGTTATGAATGAAATTTCTGGTAATCAAGAATTCAACTATTCAAGATAAGTGGCTTTTGTAAGATAGACGAAATTCCCTCCTATGCTTTCATCTATTATGGGAAATATTTGCTTTTAAACAATATTTTGTGGTCGTTCACACTTTTCTTATAGTTTTTATTAAATGAAAAAAATAGTCGAATATTGTTTTTTCAAGAAACTGAGATGAGATTGCGTCAAAATGTCAAATATTAACAAATCAATTTGGTTGAGTAGAATGGTAAAAGTGATACCAATTTAGAAACATGAACGTGTGAAGTAATCAATCTAACTTATGACTAATCCATTTAAAATCATTTTTATAACTAAATTTGTAAAAAATCATCAATTATAATGCTTGTTAACGCGTGTAGCATGTCTAAAAGTTCACGCAACAATCGTAGTGTGTATACGGATGGATTTGTAGAGTATTAACAAACTCAGACGATGTTGTTCTCCTATGTGACTTTCAAAACCATACAATTCATGAAACAACGAACTTAAAAGAGAACGAAAACAAATATGGATATTGAAATTCAAAAGATCAGAAATAATTATATTATTTAAAATAGAGCAAAAATTATTTAATTCATTTCTCTTCCATCGGCTCCTTGTCTTCTTTCTTTCTTCCATCGATAAAAATATTTAAAATATCTCTTTTTATGATGCCGCCATCTTCCTCCCTGTCATGTTGCTTGTAACATTTCCCCTTCTCATCAATGGTAGTACTCATGCAACCGCAAACAACATCAAAAAATATGCGTTTACAATAATTATTTTACCTTATGGTATATTCTGATTAATCAAACGGTGAAAATGGCTCTCTTGTAAAACCTTGCAATACAAGTATACAATGTTAAAATGCTTAAAACCTACGCCATAATGTTGAGGCATCACAATTATCATTTCTTTTGAAACAAAGGTTTTATACTTTAACTATAAACTTAAAACTTCTAGCTAGGAGCTAGTTTTTTTTCTTTTTTGAATGGCACTTGTAACTATCCCGATACACAACTGAGTTTTTCTAAGATGAAATGTTAACCATGCACGCTGATATAGTGATATTAATCTTACAAGCTTGATTAAATAAAAACACCATCAATAAGAAAATTCACTTTGAATCAGATTTAATCCTAAGACTAAAAAAATCTCAAAGCCTAATCATAACCCTCATTTTAATATAGCAGAATACCAAGTTACCAACTGCAGCTTGGAGCTAGATTAGTTGCACCAATCCTTCGAATCTATATCATTACCACATGCATAATCACTAAAAAAATGTTTTGACCTTTTTTAAAGTATTAAATGCAATAATTTCTTCAGCTAAAATAACATTTAATTATATAACATTTAATTATATTCGTAGAGTAAAATATTCCCTCTTTATACAAGAGAATCGATGTTTAAATTCCAGAAGATACACTAATAAAAGTAGATTTATTTTCGTTAGAGTAACGCTATTATTTCATTTATTTGTATGATTTTCCCGTGTGTGTATATATATATATATAAAATCCATTTCTATAAAAGCCATCATTTTCCTCATATTATTCACGGAATCCTAACAAGTAATAATCAGAGGTCAGGATCTTTGAGGTGATCGATCGCGCACTTTTCTCTTCTTCTCTATCGATTGATTATCTCTTTGATTGAATAATCATCTTCTCTTTTGATATCTATCATTCATTACGTGATCTAATTCGAGTTAGGGTTTGTGCTTGCTGAAATTGCAGGAAATCCTTGTGTTATTGAGCGATGGCTTCGAAGCGGATCTTGAAAGAGCTCAAGGATCTTCAGAAGGATCCTCCTACCTCTTGCAGCGCAGGTGCATAATCGATAACGATCTATTAGATCCTGTTTTTCATGTTTTATGTGAGCTTTTCATAAGATCTGTTGTGTTTTGTGTTGATTTATGTGTTATGTGTTGAATTATGCTCTTGTGGCTGAATCTGGCTTGATTTGGGGAGAAGTGAAGAAAAAACATTAAGAAATCTAAATCTAGCCTAAGCTGTATACAATGAGAGAAATTGAAGTTTGGAAGTGAAACGCTGTAATGTTGTTCTTTAATTAAGGACATAGGTGCCAATCTGTATGTGTGGAGATTGATTTCAAGCAGAAAATTCTATTAAATATGTGTATAAAATGTCTGACTAACATAATAAGAAACAGTAATAGCTACTATAAAATTGAAATACTAGCCGCTCTAACATGCCACAAGCTAAACATTGGAATCGACGTATGACTTGAGACAAAGTTAGGGTAACTTGTCCTGTAAGTTGATTCCTGAAGCTCAAGTTGCAAATGATCATTTTTGATAGGCGATAGCATGGCTTCTGTTTTAGTTTGCTGGTTGAGTAAACTAGTACTTTGATATGATGGGCAACTGGCTCTCCAGGAGATGGTAGAAGGTGACAATTGATTCTAATAAATTATTTTGTTGTGAGTTTCTTTTTTTAGAAGGAATGATGCTGGAAAATGAATAATTTTCCTCATGATTATTTGAGGGAACCAGTGAGGATTTTGGAAGCATGACCATATTAGCAATAAAATTGCATAAAAATAATATCATTCAATTTTGATGGTGAAATCTTCTAATAAATACACCCTCACTAACATCCTATAAGGAGACAGTACAATCTTATGAGGCAGAAATAAGACCAGATCCATGGAAAGTCAATGCTGTAATTGTTTTCTTGTGTCTAATTCAAGTTTTAGATGCCCTGATTCAACAGTAGATTCCTTCATCAATCCAACATTGAATGGGCTAATAAGTATACTTCCATCCACTTCCTGAGAGGCCGAGAACAGAAATTTTTCTGCAGGGTCAAGAATAGTTGCAGTTACTGTTGCAAGTTGCTTCATTGGAGCCTTTCCTCCGATGCATTTCCTAGCAGGCTAGCAGTCTGCTTTGTTTGTGCCATCTGGAAAAATAAATTTTGGAGAAAGAAATATAAAAAATTGCAGTTTTGTGTGATTGTAGGGTGTATAGATGTCGGAGAGTTAAAGGGAGGTGAGGGTGCTGCAGCGGCTGGACAACGGAAGTGATGGTGTGAAGATGACCATGTCAGTCCATTGGGTTATGATGTGTGTGATTCAGGCAGTAATAAATTTTGTTTTCTTTGAAGTCTTCTCCCACTTCAGTCTTCTTCATTTTCTTTTCCATATATGTTTCTAAATTCTTCAATGTCTTTTCCTTCCGCATTTTCTTTTCTTTTTAATTCCATTCATCTTCATTCTTCTTCTGCATTCTAATGCATCTGTTTTGTTTGCTCTGGATTGAGCTGCATGTTTATCTGCGTGACTCTGATACCATGATGGAACTCTTAAGAAATTCTATTCTACACTAAGCTATTTACAGTGAGTTGAAATTTAACTATGAAAGTGAAATGCATGTAATGTTTCTTTACTTAAGAACATAGGTATCAATCTTTATGTATAGAAATTGATTACAAGCTGCAATCAGAAGATCTGGACAGCATGTCCACAAACAAAAAATTAATTCGTTTGTGGTTATGTCATATGTGGAAGTTGTGAGGAACATGGTTTGATTTCCTACGAAAGTTGTTTGTTTATGGGTGTGGATGAAGTCATTTGTAGTATAGGTTTGCTCATCTATCGATATATCTCTTAGATCATGGTCACTTTGTGCATAGTCAAAGTTTTGGCATATGGATGACAACATGCACTATCCTTATCTGTTGATATGTCTCTTAGATCATGGCCACTTTGTGCATAGTCAAAGTTTTGGCATATGGATGACCTACAACATGCGCTATCCTCATGTGTGTACCATGTCTTTTAGGCTTTAGATCAGATAATCCATAAACCTTGAGGTCTAATGTAGCTATTGTGTTATAATTACATATTTACATTACACGACTTGTTTTTGGTATTGCTATTGTCATTGTTGTATAGATGTTGTGTAATATGATAAGACTTTATGGTGTTGTAACTTTATGTAATAAGCATGCTACATGCTTCTAAGATCATCAGCATAGGTTTGTGAAAGAGAGTGCAGTAAAAAAATGATTTTGTTGCTATCAGGTCAAACACAAACAGCTATATTGTCAGGCAACAATCATGGGTCCTCCTGATAGTCCTTATTTCGTCGTTTCATTTACCCATATATGCATATAAATTACATATAAAATTCCAACATTTCTTCGTTTAATTTACCCAGATTTTGTTGCTATCTTTAGGCCCAGTGGCAGAAGACATGTTTCATTGGCAGGCAACAATCATGGGTCCTCCTGATAGTCCTTATTCTGGTGGGGTTTTTCTTGTTACCATCCATTTCCCGCCAGATTATCCTTTTAAGCCACCTAAGGTAACAGCTATATTGTCTGTATACTCATCATATTCAATGCTCAATAATGTTTTAACATGTCTCTTAATGTCAACTTTTCTATCCGAAAGTATACTTGTTAAAAAAATAGTGAATATGCGGAAAGTTTCTTTAATTAATAAGTTTCAATTACACACTTAAGCAGTCCATTTACATATGCTCCCCTCGAAATTGTATCATGTTTTCTCCAGTCACAGTTCATATATTGTTCCATACTGCTTGTTGCTTAACATGCATTTGTGGTAAACTTGTATAGGTAGCTTTCAGGACGAAAGTTTTCCACCCAAATATCAATAGTAATGGCAGCATTTGTCTTGATATTCTGAAAGAACAGTGGAGCCCAGCTCTTACTATCTCCAAGGTTCGTGTTTTGCTACTTAAATTATAATTGGATCATTTATCATTATAATAGTAATGGTTTTTTTATAATAAAACTTAACACAAGTTCAGTAAATGTGTTAGCGGATCAAACCTATTCAGACCTTTTGACTCGTATTTGAATTTTCATGTTTGACCTGTCACTCCGCCTATATTTCCACATACATGAATAACGTAATGAGCTCACATAATACTGATGATTCATTTTTTGGAACACATATTAGGTATTATTGTCAATATGTTCCCTGTTGACCGACCCAAACCCAGATGACCCTTTGGTGCCTGAGATCGCTCACATGTACAAAACTGACCGGAACAAGTATGAGACGACTGCACGAAGCTGGACTCAAAAGTATGCCATGGGCTAGCTGTGCTGCTGGACCACATCCAAAGGTAAGGGATATGAGGAAGAAGGGCTCCTCATCCCATTGGTTTTCTGTTATTTTTTTTGTATTCCTAAAAAAGTTTGGAGCTAATGAAAACTGTGAATGTATGTGTTTAATTGTAAGATAGACTTGGATAAAGAATATGCCCTCCTTGAAGACTCTTGCTTTTCTAAAAATATGAATGTGGTCATTTTCTCTTTCGGGGTTTTCTTGATAATATACAAAGAGGCTAGTGAATATTCATGTCATTTATGCCAAAATCTTTTGGGGTTTTCTTGAAGACTTGGTTAAATTGTGTGGCGTCTGAGGAGAAGAGGCAATGTTGCTGTGTTGTGATGAAACCACTACACATTCTAACAGAATTACATTGGTTTTTAAGTTCAAGTTTTGTAATCTAATAATATTACCAAGTAGTGCAACCACTTAATAAATTGGCACTTGTCAAAAGCACGGTATTCATATTTTAATAACATTTGTTCTATGTTTCAATTAAGGTGAAATCTTGCTAACATACCTATACGCAAATTCAAAGTTAAAGTATTATTTGGATTAATCGGATATCTGAATAATCAGAATAAAAAAATTGTGATATCCGAAATCCGAATAAGGAATTCGGATTCGGATGAGATTCGATCCGAATAAAAATTCGTATTTATTTATTCGGATTCAGATACGGATTAGATTTCGGATATTAGATTTTTAATTTGAACACCCCTTGCAAGCGTAGACGTGATTGTGGCCACGAAACTATCATTCTTCAAATCTCTCTCTCTCTCTCTCTCTGTCCCACACACACTTGTATATATCTTAATAATAAAAATAGTGGTAAAACAAATAATGCGAATGTGAAAACCACATTCATCGGAGAGTTGTAAGAGAGTGAAGAATAATGTGACATTGATATTGATATGACAATAGGTTGAATATGATATGCCACAAATAGCCTTATAGATGGAAGATCCAAACTAAATAAAACTCTTAAAATCAAAAGATAAAAAGCAATTATATCTTTTTTTTAAAGTTAATAGTAATTTTCATTCTGATGTACAAACTAATCGTCACCTTAACATTTATAAGTGTTATAGCTTCTAACTATCATGATTTTAATACTTCTATTGGATCAACAAATGTGTTAACGAATAGATACAAACAGAAGTGTGTCGATGTAATTTTCTGGTAGTAGTAGAGCGTTTAATAATTGATTTGTTTGCGCTTGATAGAGAAAGGGACATGAGAAGCATTAAAATCTACATCAACTTTATTTTTTTAGTTTAAGTGCATAACATTGTAAACATTTTTAGATCATGATGGTACATGTAACCGTTCGAGTACTATATGCTAATTATAGAAAAGATCGAACAAAAACAACTAGTTCCATAAGAAGAAAGTATTGGTCATTGGTCCTATGTGAAGTAGTTGTGAAAGAGTGAAGTCATCTAGTTTTGGTGTTATATTTTTGTGTCAAGATTGGTAAAATAGCTTAATTCAACATCAAGAAACATTGAAAAAGTGACAACTTGTATTACGTACAACATCGAGACATATAAAACATAAAAACTATAGTAAATTAGAAGTATCATCCATAACATTTGCTCAAATTTCACCTTTCGTTTCTGGGATTGAAAAATATCAGGTTTAGTCTTAGGTTTGAAAATAAATAATACGTTTCGTCCCTAGGTCAAACGACCGTTAATTAATTCCATTAGTTGGCTGCAAAATGACCATTTTGCCATTCTTCTTTCTCATTCAACCCCATCTCAACCACCACCACCTCCATCACAACCCACCACCACACACCACCATCTTCTCCGACCCGTTTAACTTCACCGCCAACTGGACCGGCCTCCAACCGGGTGTTTGCCGGAATCGACATTAACCACGACGACGTCACCGGCATGGTTTGTGCTCCGGCGTGTTCTGTGCACCTACGACGGTGTGCCCTGTGCTCCGACGTCTCCGAAGATGGTGGTGTGTAGTGGTGGCTTGTGGTGGAGTGGTGGTGATGGTTTGAGATGGGGTTGAATGAGGAAGAAGAATGACAAAATGATCATTTTTGCAGCCAATTAATGGAATTAATTAACAGCCATTAAACACAGGGATGAAACGTGTTATTTTTTTTCAAACCTTAATATTAAACCTGTAATTTTTCAATCTTTAGGACGAAATATGAAATTTGAGCAAAAATCAGGTACGATCTATGTAATTTACTCTAAAAAGTATATAGAACAAAATATTTCACTCACACCCAAGACTTTTTACTGATCGATATCATTTTTCGATCTATAAGATATGCAAATATAAACAAAACAAAAGGTATCAAGATACCATATAACAAAATGTATACTGCTTGGGGTCGTCTCTACTCTTACTTTCTAGACATATCAATCCAAGATTGTTGTTTTATTTACTAGTAATCTTTATATAACATTGATTACTTTCAACACACAACATACACATTCACAACACGATAACCACAAAAACAACCTCTTACAGACCATTATACGAGTTTAATATCATTAAAAGATCTTATTGTATAACATATGATGTCGCGATGGTAAGTTTGATTAAGTCCAAAGAAAGGCTCCCATTGCGAACTTTCTCTTCTGTTTAACATCACCAACATCGGTTGGGAGTCCATATTCTTTTAGAAGGCAATCAAGCTTCCATTCGGGCATCTTCTCGTAATCATCTTTTTTGTACCGTGGATAATGAAGTGGCATCTGAAAGCTACAAGTGTTGGTCGTTTTAGCTTCTTTTTTCATCGTTTCTTGATGATGCGTGTTGAGCTTTAAACCTGTTGCAAAGATGGAGCAAACTATTTGATCCATTTATCTCCTTGTTTTGTGTTAGATTGTGATCTAAAGGTATATGCAAGGAGCCTATTTATAGAGGGCTTACACCTTAGAGAAGTGAATGAGCATTCTGTCATCACTATTTAGTTGCCGTTATGGTGGTAATATTTTTAGGACTTATGCTTATGCACGTTTATCTGAATAAGGGTATATACATATGGAAAAAGAATTAATTATGTGTTGGACTATGGCAAATAGACTATAGTTTCTATACATTCATATATCATAATACCACGGACAAAAAGGCAAATTCCCACTAGCTAAATGACCCAGTTTTTTACTTGTGTAATCAAGATAATGGAAACAAATCGGAGGTAAATTAGCATAGGTATGAATGTGGCGATTTTAGTGTCCCGTCGTTAAGTTTTAGTTTAACTGGATTTATTAAAGACAAAAGAATGAGTATAAATATTGTTACAAGTTAAAGGTACGGAATGCATATTTGTACAAGACTATACTCAATTCTAACACGTTGATCCTGATTGTTAATAGTCAACTGAAATGTTGTGATGTTGTGATGGTTGTTAATACATCTAATTCAATTATGAATTCTGGTATCATTTTAAAAAAAAAAAAAAAAAAAAAGACTTACTCGTTCTTACAATTCAGTGTGTATTAATGAAATATTTTAATCCGAAGATGTCTAACACGAATGAGATATCCAAGTACATGTGAAATACAAAACTTACATGTTTTGTATTAGATTTTGGAGTAAACTAGTAGATTTATCCTTCAAACTAATTTCATAATCCTCCTATACAGTAAATACTTATACTCAACAAATCATATTAATATGAAAGTAATGTGATATATTACAACAAAGAAAAAGAACAAAAACGGTGATTAACATACAAAAAATTACCCGTTTTGACCGATTAACATCCTAGATTTGGCTATAATCTTTGGTTATATCAATTTAAACGTTTTGACCCGTACTCTCCACAACATTGCTAGCATCTCCGGTTTCTACTTTGACCTCGGGTTCAGGCTCGCTAGATTTTGCAACAGGTGTCACGTTTTTAAGCTTTGAAACGCGAAAGATGGCTAGATTGGTGTCACCTGCAACAACATTTCCAAAATGATACAATGTTTAACAATAGTTTTGTACTAATAATTGCTTTTATCAAAGGTTCATGCAAGTAATGATAGTCGAAGGGATGAAAATCTCACCGAACGTAACGTATCTCCCAGGGGGAACAATGGCAGGCACGCCAGGTGTAAGCCGTTTTTCATCAATAAACGTGCCATTCGTGCTGTCCAAATCGGTCACCAAAAGAGAACCATCCTTCTTTTGAAATCGAGCATGTGTGCCCGATACTACAAAGATACACATGAAAACATCATATTAACCGAAATGGTTTTAAACAATCTACTAGAAAAGAGCCTAGATGTCCTAATAGTGACCCATATTTGAAAGGTTTCTTATATTTTGTGTGTCACCAATGAACAATGTACCAAGGGTAGCGTAATAATAATATACCTGTCGCGACTGGGATAACTATATCGGCTTTCTCAGGAACTCGTCCAACGGTCACCTCGTTCTAGCTCGCGCCCAGAAACTTTGCAGTTAGAAGTTGAATTTTGAAGTGCAAAAAGTTAAAATAAACAACTTACAGATGCTATTTCAAATGCAGTTGGTAGAGCAACCTTGAAACCAATGTGTCGTGAATCTCCATCACCTGTTGGTAAAAAAGTGTTACCGTGCTATATAATATACTGGTGAATTCAAATAAATGGTGTTTTGTGTTCACAGGTTTTTATGTTATCATGTTTAATTAACAAACAGTATCATACGTAGCCAATTTAAGGCTAACAGATACATTGCTAGAAAATGACCCAACTTAAATTTATAATAAAATAAAATTAAAAATAAAATTAAAAATAATAATAATAATAAAAATAATAATAATAAAAATAATAATAATAATAATAATAATAATAAATAATAATAATAATAATAATAATAATAATAATAAAAATAATAATAATAATAATAATAAAATAATAATAATAATAATAATAAATAATAATAAATAATAATAATAATAATAATCATAATAATCATAATAATCATAATAAT